>CATIWR010165710.1:0-53585 GCA_949677035.1 Omphalea diandra | reverse complement strand
ATAAAAAGATCTCTAATATTCTTTAAAAAATAATTAATGCAAAACTAGCTATAAAAACATCAAAACAAAGAGGGGAAAAGGACCTTAAATGAAAGTGGTTTTCTCTATCTTCTACATTCAAATCGGCAGACACATTTCTATGAAGCAGACTTGGGATCAGCTTCCACAGCTTGGCTCCATGCTTCAAATCTCATGGAAGATGTCTATAGGACACATCTAATAGCTACTCATCTAGAATGTCCAAAATATATTCCGATCCAATTCCTTTGCTTTGGGCGTAGCAAGCAATTAACCTACTCAAAATCAACTCCCTTAAATTGGTATGCATGATTCACCAAATACAATATTTTATTCCATAACTTTCTAGCAATATCCATAGCCAAAGCTTGAAGAAAATCAAGTATGCTTTGTTTTGAAGAAAATCAAATC
The DNA here is from genome assembly GCA_949677035.1 of Omphalea diandra. NCBI lineage: Eukaryota > Viridiplantae > Streptophyta > Magnoliopsida > Malpighiales > Euphorbiaceae > Omphalea > Omphalea diandra. The sequence continues at coordinate 53,156 of CATIWR010165710.1, read as the reverse complement.
TATCTGTATTTTGAAGAAAATCTAAGTAAGTGTGTTGGTTTGTCTGTCCTTCTGTCATATTTTGAATCGATGTTTCTTTATATTAGAACTAGGAATGAGTATGGAGAACGGAGTTTCTCGAATTGGATTGAGAAACTGGACTGATTTGATTCTAAAATCGAAATATCCAAATTTTTTAAAAAAATCTCCAAACCGAACTAGACCATAAATAACTAAACGGGACAATTTTCAGAAATTTTGTAATATCCAAATAAAAAATTGGATCAAATTGTCTCATGCTGAAATCAAATTGTAGAACCAATATCAAAACTGTAATATATATATATATATATATATATATATAAACTCTTTCAATTAATATATATTACTAATATTTAGACTATTAATTAATTATTAATTAGTAGCAAATATTAAAAAATTTTAATTTAACATTTAATGTATAAGTTTTTAGTTGTACTTTATTAAATTTTTACTTATTTATTTTAGTCTTGAATGATTAAAGTGAAAATGTTAAATTTATTTTATTTTGGTTTATAAAAATGTAAAGTTTAATTTTTAATAAATTGAAATAACCAAGTACTTAAATTAGTACCGAACCAAACCTAACACATCTCGAAAGAATTAAAAAATCCAATCGAACTATCCCGAATATATAAGGAACTGAACCGAAATGGTATCAATTTTTCATTTTTAAATCTCCAAAATTTTGATCCAATTTTGAAGATTTTCAAAATTTCAAATTAGATCGAACCATATTCACCCCTAATCCGAATAGTAACAGGGGTTGACTGTGATTCCAATTTTTTTCTTTCTATACCGGTTCAACTCGTATCGCCTACCTCTATTTCCATTACATATATTTAAAATCCTGCGTTAGAGCAATGTGTGGCAAAAAAGAGTCCAATACAGATGTTCAAGTTAAACTCAAAGACCATGGATTAATAAGAGAAACCAAAATCTTATTAAAAAATGAGGTGATAATCTAACCAGTCAATCTGATCCATTTGCTAATTGTATCTTAAATTTATCCTTATCAGCAGAAAGCTGAACTTGCATAATTTTATCAATATTTAAAACATCAAGCATGTATGACAATAATGTTGGATTAATTAAAATATATGCTTAGTAAGAACGCCATTATTAGACTGCGTGACTTAATTTAAGTCACGAACATTATTTTTTGTAAGGAGTGATAGACGTATAAATGTATAGTTAGACTATTTTTAACCTAATCCTGATAAAAAGAGCAGTCGATGCCATAGAAACAAACATATTATATATGCATTTGGTACATGGGTATTAAAAACATGTCTTTAACTTTCTCGTTTGACGAGGTTTCGCTTTTGCATCATGATTACCTAACCTCTTCTTCGATATTGCAACTTTTTTGTTTAATGAAATTTTAATTGAAAAGAAAGATAAATAGATAAATGAAAATAGCTTGGTTATAGAAAATATTTTTTAAGAATGATAAATATATTTTTTGACATATGAAATACATTATAGAAATATTAATTTTTTATTTATAAAATTATAATAAAATTTAGGTTATAAATATTTTATATTTATATTATTTATTGTTTAACATGATACATTAAAGGACCTCAAATGTTGCATTATATTATTGGGATCATATTTTTATTGTCAAAAGATATGTTAAATTACGTAAGTATTTAGATAAAAACAAATTCATCACAAATTATCTGTTTGGATTGTGTTGGAAGATTTCAAGCATAAAAAAAAAAAAATTCCTCTATTTAGTGATGCTCATAAAATCTTGCACCTTGTAACACTTTGTAAGAAATCCATCAATTCATTTAAAGATAAAATACATTCAAGTTTAGTATCGCTTTATTAAGGAGAAAGTGAATGAATGAATTGTGAATATGTACAAAATCCATACTAAAGACAATTTAGCGGATTTTATGATAAAAGCAATCAATAATGATGAATTTATTTGGTATCAATTCTCTTAGGACTTGATAAAAACATACGTGACATCAAGAGGTAATATAGAAAGAATGACATGGAGATGCAATTAATTCTCAACCAAGAGCTTTAAATGAGAGACTGTTGATTCTTTGACAAAAAAAAAAAAAAAGGAAGTATAAATTTACTACATCGAATTTGGTGTGGTAAACGTTGAAATTAAGTGATTACAGTTGGCATTTTACATGCTATAATACGCACTTTAAGAGCCTATATAGCGCAACAAGAGCTTCTCGTACGAAAAAAAATTTATAAAGAGTGTGTTTTTCTTATTTCAAGAAAGTATTATTGTCATTTCGTACAAGAAAAATTATAAAGAGTGTGTTTTTTTTTATTTTAAGAAACTGTTATTATTATTTATTTGTACCTCAAAATGATGCCCGTAATTTTTATTTCGATTTATATTGGAGACTTTTTTATGTAAAATTTATCATTCTATTTTGATTAAATATTATTTTCAGTCATTTTTAATTGTGATCTTACTCTATTCAATCTTATTTTTTCAACATTTATTTGATATAGCGCAACAAGATTTCAAGTTCGAGATTATACTTAAATCATTAGTTTTTGAAGGGAAATCATTAATAAAAATGGTGTTTTAATTTCACAACCTCAATTGAATTGGAGAGAGGTTTTTTTTTATTTTTTTTTATGCCTTTTTGTTAGAATTTCAACATATTTTTTCTCTGATACAGCGAGAGAAAGTTTTAGAGTTTTCCTTAATGGAAGTTACCATTCATATACTAACTGCCATACAATTATCACGTTTCATTTAAATTTCAAAACTTAAAATGGATCGGATTATCAAAAACATGTCTAACTAAATAGATTGATTGGATAAGTAAAGACTTTTCAAAACTTAAATTAGTTTTGACATTGAATTATATATATATATTACTGTTTAATTTATTCCTAAAAAGCGTAGTCAATGCCATAGAAACAGTCGTATCAGACCTGCACTTAATAAGTAGGCATAAAGTATAAAAATCTTTTTTAAAAATTTTCTAAAAAAAAAAAAAAGCACAAGTCCCTCATGCTCTATTATAACAATAAACCAAAAAAATATATATATATAGTTTAACTTTCTCGTTTGACACGGTTTTGCTTTTGCAGCATTATTATTACCTAACCTCTTCGATAGTATAACCCCTTTATGAATTTTTTTTTTTTAATTTTTTGTTACGAAACTATAATAAAAAGCAAGATAAAGATAATGATTACAAGCATTAAAGAAAATATGCACTATAGTCGATTAGCAATTGAATAAAATTATTTTAATAATCAAAATAACTTATTTATTTATTTGGTGGGAAGTAATTTTTGAAAATTAGATTTAGTGGATTGATAGATTGATAAAATCAAAAATAAGATAAATAATCAATTTAATTAAATTTGGATCAATTTCAAAATTATCTTTTATCTTTCAATGATGTTAGTAATTTTTAATTTTTTGATTTTATAAGTGTCAAATTATTTTTTATTTAAATTATAAAAAGAAAGAGAAAATTAGTATCCTAAAAATATACACAATCAACAAAATTAAAAGCCTGTTTGATTTAGTTTTTTATTTTGACTTTTTGTTCACGTTATCAAAATTTAAAAAATTAGAGTGGTTATTAAATATATAATTTTTAAAATTTATTTTTTTAAAAGGTAAAAATATATTGTTAAAATCCATGAAAATAATAAAAAGTGGTTTTTATTTATTTTTATAAGTCAATTTTGAAGAAATTTTTTTTAATTCAAAAAAAAAAATTAAAACTCAAAACTTTTATTGATCTCATTCAAAACAAATCCATCTTTCAGTTCAGCATTAAATTAGTCAGCTAATCCGTCTTCGATTCTACAGATTTCATCAATTCGGTCTGTTAGATGTGAATGGTTTAGGACTGTACGTTGAAAATCAGTAGAATCGAAAATTACCTGACTAATTTAATGCTGAATCGAAAGATGGGATTTCTTTTGGTGGAGAGCAATAAAAATTTGAACAGTAGCCAATCCGTAATTTTCTTTAAACCGCTGTGGCGCTCTTTGATGGGGCCACGTTGGCCATATATGGCGACAAAACATATAAGAACAAAGAAAAAATAATGCCGTACATGACGTGTCAAGATATGGACTATTCGATGTTTTTATTAAGAAATCGTGATGGGTGTGGAGCCCGCAACTTGACTAAACGTAAGGCAGAAAACTGCGCTGTATCCAGTGCTTTGCCCACAACCACCAGTTGAAATCTCGATGATGAGTCCTGGTTGACCCACGTGTCAACTCCTATCTCAATCTGTACAAAGGTATTAACAACTCCGGTTATCGTATCATCAACCCTCCTTGTCCATATATCAATATAACCAGGGTTCCTGGATATATGTGAAAATTAAAAAATAAAAAGACCCACCTACATTTTATTTTATAAATAACTTTTTATCTTTTTCTTTTTATTTTCATTTTTTATAAATAAAATTTTTATGTGTTTTTTATATATTATAATCTTATATATTATATGTAATTATATTAATATAAGATATAATTAAATTAATACGTAATTATTTTTATATTATGTAATTATAATTATATAATTTATGTTATTATATATAATTATATAGAAATATTATATATTTTTTAAATTATTATATTAATTAATTTATATTATTAAATTATTATATTAAATATTCTATTAATATAAATTTTATTTTAATATAATATTAAATATTATATTATATTAATTTATATTTAATATTATTAAATAAAATTTATATTTTTTTGTGGTTTATTTGTTATATGGTGTAGATTGATTATTTTAAATATACAAGTTCATTTTTTGTGAACTATAGGTTCATTTTTTATGAATTTTAGGTTCATTTAGTATAAATTATAGATTTATTATCAATAAATTGTAAGTTCATTTTTTGTAAATTTCAGGTTTATTTTGGTATAAACTTTAAATTCATTATCAGTAAATTGTACGCTCATTTTTAATAAATTGTAAATTTATTTTGGTATAAACTGTAGATTAATTATCAATAAATTATATATTCATTTGTTGTAAATAATAGATTCATTTTTTTGTAAATTGTAGATTTATTTTGGTATAAATTATAAATTTATTATCAGTAAACTACAAGTTCATTTTTTGTAAATTGTAGATTTATTTTTTGTAAATTGTAGGTTAATTTTTTTTAATTTGCAGGTTAATATTTTGTAAATTGTATATTCATTTTTTGTAAACTAAATGTTTATTTTTTACAGTTAAATATTTTGATATTTTCAATTTTTTTTATAAGATTAAAAATTGATAAATCCATAATTTATACTAATTGTTTATTAAAAAATATGTCTATAATAATAATAATAACAACATAATCAAAAATTAAAAAAAGATCTATAAAAGTATAAATATATGTATTTAAAATAAAAAAATTTGTTAAAAAATAAATAAATCAGTAATATTTAAAATAAAAAAATTCTTTAAAAAAATAAAACAGTAATTATGAAAGAGATAAATGTATTTTGGACCTCTAAATCATAGAACAGGATCCAAGTATAATTTGTCAATAACTCCTAATCGACGTGGCGTTTGTCAAACAAACCTTGGCGCTTGATCAATGATTATCTGACTTGGTATGCCAATATAATTAAGGAATTTTTTGAACCAACAATTTGTGTTGGTGACTATAATGGAATTGATAATTTAATTAGGCGCTGAGTCCCTTAATCCAATTATTTTAAAATTGGGTTTAATTGGTTATTTTCAAATAGTTGAAAAACCAAAATAATTTTTAATCCATTTAATTAAAATACATCAAGATTATAATTTCCTCACTCAAATTTTTAGTTTAATGCAGCATATCATTGTAAATAAGTTTAAAGTGTGTATGTAAAAAAATATAATACAAATTAAGCACCAATTATTGTATATTGTCAAATTGATAAATAGAAATTCCTTTTTTAGATTATATCATATAATGCTTTTTTTTATTAAAATAATAAAAGGAGGAGAAAGGGAGAAAGAAATTGAACTCGAGACTTTCAGGAATATAAACACAACCAAATGAACTAGTTATAGATGTGTTGTATCATAGGATGCTTTAACATTACATTATTAACTATAATTTGTGATGAATTTTTTTTATTAATTGATCATCATGCTACACATGGTAATACACATGAGGTTGCTTGCACTTTATCATTTCTTAAAAAAGAAATTACAATTCATTTGAGGAAACTTGTAGTCTTGTGCAAAAGAGGAGAGCTTATCCGTTACACCAATATAAATATTTGCAATTCAACAATTGGAGCTCAAGCCAAGTGTTGACAAACACACACGCCATATTTACTTCTCTCCTAATAATAACAAGCTCCATCCTCAAAACCCAAGTTTTCAAATCTCCCTTCTTCTTCTTTTTCCCCTTCTCAGCATAATCATCAATGGCATCAAAGAAGCACTTCCATATAAAAAGAGCTAACTGCAACAATTACATTTTTGTAAACCCGATTAATGGAGATATTAACCCCACACTCACTTCTCCTCATGACAATCTTTTTGAGCTTGATGAAGCTGATCTTTGGAACAACAATAATTCTTGTAGTGCAGAGGTCAAAAAAATGGTGCCCAGTTCACGTAATCCATCCAAGAAAGCTGGTGCAAGAAACTTGGTGATGGAAAGGATCACGGGAAGCCGACCCGTGACATGTGCTGCCTCACTGCCGGTTAACATACCGGATTGGTCCAAGATTTATAGGGAAGATCGTTATACAAGGCACGATGATCATCAAGATCAAGATGATGATTACTTTGATGACCAGACTGGTGGTGGTGGTGGTGATGGAGATGGTAGGGTACCTCCACATGTGTATTTAGCTAGGAGGAGAGGAGCTTCCTTTTCGGTTCATGAAGGGATAGGGAGGACATTGAAGGGAAGGGACTTGAGGCAGGTGAGGAATGCAATCTGGAAGAAAGTTGGGTTTGAAGATTAGCAAAGAATTAAATAAAGTTTTATTAAGGAGACCATAGAAGAATTAGAGAGGTTTATTTTATGTTTTTATTATAAATATATAGAGTTGAGTATGATGATGAATTTTCTTGTTCGTCTTTTTTATTTTGTTTGTTTTAGCGGTTAACTAATTAATCCTCTCTTTCTCTGGTTATGAGTGTTTTGAATGTATAATCAGAGGATAACGATGACTTTAATTGCCTTTTAATTCTTAGATTTTCAAGTTTGTATTAGAAAGTTCCTCAGATCAATCTCACTGATCATTTTTCACTTTTTTTTTTAATTCTTTTGGAGATGATTAATTAATCTATGGGAAGGTGGAGGGAACAAAGTGCAGAGGAAGGGTGAGATGGGACTTGTTGGTGGGTATGGTTGGCAAGAAAGCTACAGACTAGCTAGCTAGAACAATTCTTCAAGTAAAATTCATTAGTGTTCATCTGCAATAAGGAATTATATATATCATTGTTTTTTCAAAAATTTCAAAAATCTAAAATATTTTTCTGTTTCCTGCTAGAGAAATGATTTTTTTATTTAATTAAAGGATGATAAATGTACATATGATAGAACCAACCTTAATAAATAATTAGAATTAAATATGACCTGGTGATCCAAAGTAATCATATGGTGACATTAAAAATTTTTTATATATATATATATATATATATTCTTGAAACAGTGCTGTTGTTTATCTTAAAATGACTATAACTAGTTACGATGGGCCATGTGGGATTTTCTCTCGATGTGAAATTCTAAGACTTTCCTTTAAAAATATGTTTGGTGCACCAAATAATGAAATAATGATAGAATTTTTTATTTTATTTTTATATTTAATATTATAATTTATTTAAAATTTAAAAATAAGATTTTTAAATTAGAATGTATTATTATTTTTTCTATTATATAAACATACCAAATAAAAATATTAAAATATTTATTTTAAAATAAAATTTTATTTTTTATTCTTTAATATAATTAAATATATCATAAGTGTAACGAGATTTTGAAACTCAACATCAATTTTGTGAGATTTTAATCTTTGGGTTATATTTGATAGAAGGTTAATGACAGTTAACCATTCTAAAGGTTAATTGTTAATTTTTATTTATCTTATTTGGTATAGAATCTCTTTTTAATGCATTTTTATTGATCTGCTTCCTTCTAAATTAAAGGAGGTGAAAGAATAATAGAGAACAAGGATATATATTTTTTGAATTATATTATTATTAATATAAATAATATAAATTAAATATCATATGAAATAAATAAATATCATTAATATAATAAATGAAAAATATTATTAATAATATAAAATAATTATTAATCTAAATATAATTAAAATATTAATATTAATATTATAAAATTTTATTAATATAGTGATTATTACTAATATATCAAAATTATTAATGTAATAATATGATAATTATAAAATTATATTAAATAATATCAATTGAATATAAATATAAATAATTATAGTATCAATCTTATGTTTTAATATAATACTAAACATAGTTAACTGTTACTCTTATAATATTTTATTTTTCTTTTTTACTTTCTTAATTATTACACTTTTATTCTTATTCTGTAATTATTAACTTCCATTCTTTTAACCCTAAGTGTATTATTAATTGTAGTAAGGATTCAACATTCAATTTGTACTGGGAACAAGACCTTCTCTTATTATCAAATAAAAAATGAGGTTTGATATTATATTAACATTTTTAATTTAAGGCTAGAATGAGATGGAGTGTATCATTATCAAAATAACCAAAGCTAGCTATGTTAGCTGTTATAAGCCTTTTGAGTTTTATTCTTTATTCAATGTGGGATTAATAAATATTGAGTTTGCTTTTGATCTTTTTGTATGTTTTTTGGCCTTTTTGTACGTGATACACATGTTTGGCATTGATGAAATTCCAATTTGGTAACTGTCGGCTGCAGTATTTCTTCCTTTTTTTTTTAACAAAAGGATAAGATTTGGATTGGATAAAATAAATTCATTTATAGAAGCACTTTGTTCATGTATTTGGTTCAGATTTAGATAACTACAAAGTGGTATGAAAAATGGATAGGTTTTTCTTTTATATATTTACAGTAAAAATGTCGGTAAACTAATTTACACGTTAATCAAAATTGTTAAATTTTTTTCACATATTCTTAACGATATATCGTTTTTCATTAATCTAAAAGGATTTAACTCATATTAGCTTAAAACCAGAACAATAAGTTTAATACTTAAAAAAAAAAAAAAAAGGAAAAAAGAAAGAAGATCCAAATTGTTCACTATAACATAATTTTCAAAATAATCAATGAAAATTATGGCTTAGTGATATCTAGAATTGTCTCTAAATAATTTAAGAAAAAAAATAGACTAAACCATACTCTTCCATCCAGAAGAAGAATTAACGTAACACTTGGGATTTGACAAAGGAGACAATGCATTATATTTATACGAAAGCCAAGTTAAATGAACAATCCGACCAAATATTATTATGTTTTAAACTATTATTATCTATAGCCCGGCTTTGGTATAAATCAGTAATAACTATCAGTAAACAAGTGGCGCTGGTTGATTTCTTTGCTTGTTTCCACACCTACTTGTCAACATAATTAGGTTGCGTAACGAACATTATTTGAACGTGGCCCACCTTACTTTAATACATTACCTCACGTTATTCTTCATTGTTTCATGCTAAACTGAAATTTTTATTGGTATAAAAAAAAAAAAAAAGGTTTCTTCTATCTAGAGGAGAAGAACACAAGAAAAAGGAAATTGGCAGTGTCAAGTCACTATTAAAAACATGCATGAGATTACCCATAAAAGATTATGGTTCTGTATGAGTCGGTGAGCTATTGTCAGGTTTTCCCACAAGTTTAATTGACTTGATTTCATGTTAGTTTCTAGTTCGACTAGGAAATGGAGTAAAGAGCCCACCTAATGGTAGATAAGAGAGGAGTAATTAACTAGTTGGTGAGTACTTTTACTCGCTTATATCCTCAAACTCAACTTTGAATCTAACAAGTTCTCTATGTTCGTACCAGACTACAAAAGATTATTGATCAGAAAGAACAGTAATTGATAAGAGCTAGGGAAGTTGAACGTTTCTCATAGACACAAACGATATAGATAACCAACAAAGTTTAGCTTAGAAATAACCTTCATGTTGGACTGCTTAATTAAATATTTATTTAATTGAAAAAAAAAATTGTGATATTTTAAGTTTGATTTCTAGTTAAAGTTTATTGTATTTAATATGACGGACACGCCTCAAAAATCATGAATGACACGGCTATATTATCTAGAGGCAATCTCAAGATAGTATGAAACCTTCTAATAGATCCGCTAATTCAAACTCTTAAACAACACTATATATTAATCTAATCTCAATAAAAAGAATCTTAAAATTAAATTCCTAAAAATATAATATGACATGTTCTCAAGTCTCCAATAAATATGGTCTGTAATTAATAGCACAATAAAGTAATTAAATTATGATGTCTAATTATCAAACTAAATAATTATATAATTAGCTTTTCAATTTCGTCAATGTGCTTAAACACTTCCAATATAACATCATCCCTCATTCATCTTTGGGACAGGAAAATGCGGAGAGTAAGCTAATATAGCTTAGTAAGTAAAATTCACATTCATCAAATCAAATACAGGTTATATAATATATACAAATAGAAGACCAAGTTATAAGAATTTTTTTAAAAAAAAATCTTACTAATACAACTTTCAAAAAAAATATGTAAAAAAGTGAAAGTATATAAATATATAACAATACTTATAAATAATATTTTCATTTACTTTGCAAACTGAGTTAAATAAAAAAACTCACAAATCAAACAATTCCTACGAGCACTATGCCTGTGATATAAGCCAAATTGACAATATAGCATACACAAAGCAAAACTAACTTTATGTCCATATATTTTCAGTGTCGAATGCCCTGCTTACCAGGGATTACAAATTATAGCCATTTGAAAGTACTAATAAAATATCTTTAAAAATAAAAAAAATCAATTTCATTCAAATCCCAAGAGTTCGATTCATATGTTCAAATATATACAGTTAGTTATATAAAATTACTAGCTAAATTTTCAATAAATTATTATATGCTTGATTCTATTTTATATGGCAAAATAATGATGTCTATTCATCTTCCATAAAACAATTTTATTTGAAAGAGCTTTTTATATGCAAACTATATGATCAACTTACAAACTTACTTCAAAATAAATTATTTTCTTATAATTATAAGTAAATAAAGAACGTGAAAGTCTACTTACTTTTTCTAGCTTCTAAATAAGCTCAAAGGTCTAAAAAAAGAAAAAAGAAGCTTAGGAAGTCTAATCATAAATAAATTAATAAATTAAAAAAATACATCTCTATACATATTTCGGCAAACCTGCATCTTAAATACATCTCATTAATTAATCATATCTTCTTTTAGAAAATTCAAACTTTTAATCTGTCTATGCCTACATAAACTAGATTAAACCTGCTTTCTAATGGTATAAGGTTCATCTTGTGATCTATCCACATAATTCACTCAAATTTGTATTTTATCTCTAATCATTGTTACTAGATAACTAGATTAAACCTGTTTTCTTACCTAAAAAATGTTTAAATTTTTATTTTGGAACCAAAAAATTAATGATGAAAAATTTTATCACTAATCCGTCACTAATTAGCGATGACACTGAATTCGTTGCTAATTTTTCCATCTAAACAGCTTTTAAATTTTTATTTTGAAGCAAAAAATTAGTGATGGATAGTGACGGAACCAAATTCATCTCTAATTTTTTGACCCAAATAACTTTTAAAATTTTATTTTAGAACAAAAAATTAGTGATAAAAAATTTTATCGCTAATCTACTGCTAGGTTTAATGACAGAATTTTCCAAATTGCTAGACCGTAGGCAATTGATGCCAATTTTGTCTGCAAAATTAGTGACGAATTGTAAATTCGTTGCTAATTTTTTTATTCAGTCTGAAATTCATCTCTATTTAGCTATGAAAAATTTCCGTAGCTAAATCCATCACTATTCCGATTATTTTTTGTTGTGTTCGTATCAAATTTTGCCCTTAAAAAATTATTTTATAATTTAACCTTAATTTCATACATAATCAACTCTAACACCAACACTGTATCTAGCTAGTATATTTTCCTTTAGTTAAACCTGATATATTGATCATAGACTCAAACTTAAGAAACACTTGCATTTATAAGAATAATAATCCCTATTAACCTTAAGAAATTATAGGAATTGAAGACTTATTCAAGTTTTTTTTACTCATACCTTTTTCTCTTATAAATAAGAAAACACTGATCCACTTGAAGAATTATAACGTTGAATTAAAATTTGCTTGGCTTTTTTTTCTTTTCTTCTTGTTGTGAATTCTAGTTAAATAGATATGGTATTAAGTTATTTTACTCCTTTTCCTTTCCTTATAAAGCTAAAGTGACCTATAGGCTTATTTAGTCTATTATTAGCTTTGATAATCTCTAATCTAATTAGTATTAGGCTGCAGTATTACAAAGACAATTAAAATGATCTTTCCTGACACACATAATAAGGGGACATAATTTAAATTTCAGAAATTATTTCATTTGGGTTTTGGACTAAAATTAGGAAGTAAATGTGTTATGAAACAAAATTCTTCCGTAAGGTATAATAAGACTCATGGTTTGCATTTGATTTTGGTTGTCACACTGTAAAATTTGCTATTATTTCTAGAGATTGTTAGATTATTATGATCGCTGAATCTCCAGTCTATGAAAAAGATATCGTTGTGTTGGTGGATTTGAAAAAATAGAAACAATATTGCGTTGAAGTTATGAGGCTTGATTCTATCAAGGTAATTACTAATGCTTATAGTATGTTTTCTGAATTTTATAATGCAGTATCTTCTCAACAACCTCCATCCCATGATGTATTCAACGTCAATTTTGATCCATCATTCAGTCACCTTAACAGGGTAATTGGATTAGGAGTGGTATGTAGATATTTTAGGGCAAAATTATGATAAATGTACTTTCTTTTATCAAGACATACCTAAATTGCACTAGCAGTCACTTAGCTTTAGGGTTAATTCTATTCTAGTAACCTAAAAAATTTTATAGTAGAGTCATTAAAACAGTTTAAATATTCTATCGAAGTCTAATTTTGAATATTTTGGCCAATATACATTATTTAGCAATGATGTGGCAACCAGAGTTCATTGGAGAAAGATGAGTAAGCAATTTACAGGGTCTATAATGCCAATCAGCATTTTAACCTTGGTGAACGCCATCTACGACTAAAGAATGGAAAAAAAAATTTAACTATTAGAGTTTCTCTCACCTCCTATTCTCTCTTATTATAACGATGTATTAGACCAAATGAATTCTCAAATTTGAAACCATAGTTTTTGTCTACCAGAGAAATTGTTCTGCAACAATTGTAAGGGATAATGCTCCATAATGCAACTATTTTTGAACTTTGATGCCGAAGAATTCTCAAACATTATTGAATCTAGGGAGGAGTTATTTTGGTTGCTGAAAATTATTAGTGAAATCGTGTAGATTTCAAGATATGAAAAAATGATTTTAATGGAAGTAATAAGATTGTGCTTTCATTTGTAGGGGCAAGGAGGGTACTATGAATATTTCAAATGGAATAATCAGTGGCTTATTGAGGAGACATACGCTAGTAAGAGTGCAAAAAATATGTTGTTTCAATGTGTTGAAAAAGATGTAATGGAAGGACTTCGAATTGGAGCTTGAAGCAGTCAGAGGTGGGGGGGGGGGGGATGAATTTGAAATGGCTGGGTATTAGCATCAAACTCTTGTAGCCGACATGGATTATGCAAAAATCAAAGTTGAAACTAGGCAAAATGGGTGCTGGATTTGTATTGTTGTAGTCATGTTCTCTATGGGAATTGTAATAGCAAGCAATATGGGGAAGTAGGGTAATTGAGAAGGAAATGGATAAGGCTATTAATTTTATAATGAAAGTTGTGGGATTTGGATTTGTATTGTTTTAGTATCTTCTTTATGGGAATTGTAATAGCAAACAATATAATTAAAAAAAAAAAGTGAGGGTAATTGAGATGGAAATGGATAGGGTTATTAATTTTAGAATGAAAATTTATGGGATTTGGATTTGTATTGTTTTAGTCATCTTCTTTATGGGAATTGTAATAACAAACAACATGGGGAAGTAGGGTAAGTGAGATGGAAATGGATAAGGTTATTAATTTTTTATTGAAAGTTGTAGGATTTGGATTTGTATTGTTTTAGTTATGGGAATTGTAATAGCAAGCAATATAATAATAATAATAAAAAAAGTGAGGGTAATTGAGATGGAAATGGATAGGGTTATTAATTTTATAATGAAATTTATGGGATTTGGATTTGTATTGTTTTAGTCATCTTCTTTATGGGAATTGTAATAGCTAACAAGGGGTAATTGAGATGGAAATGGATAAGGTTATTAGTTTTATAATGAAAGTTGTGGGATTTGGATTTGTATTGTTTTTGTCATCTTCTTTATGGAAATTGTAATAGCAAGCAACATAATAATAAAAAAAAAAGTGAGGGTAATTGAGATGGAAATGGATAGAATTATTAATTTTATAATGAAATTTATGGTATTTGGATTTGTATTGTTTTAGTCATCTTCTTTATGGGAATTGTAATAGCAAACAACATAGGGAAGTAGGGATAATTAAGATGGAAATGGATAAGATTATTAATTTTATAATGAAATTTGTGGGATAGGCAGAGGGGATATATGCACCATAAATAAGAGCACTGTTTTTCCTCAAAAAAATAAATAAATAAGAGTCCTGTTTCGTTAGCTAAAGTTATTGTATGGCATCTTGGTTACATTAATATAAAGCTAAGTATTTATTTAGCAAAGTATTGGATTCTTTGTTTTAGGTAACAACATATTAATAAATAAATTACTGAGAATAAAAAATAACACCATTATTAATATAATAAAAAAATCTTGGTTCTATTAATGTAAACCTTACATTTAGAATATGATAATTCCATAATAACACCACTATTTAGTCAAACAATGTTTAGGCTAAAGAACCACTTGTTATGAACCTATTCTACCATAATGTGACCTACACAACACTTCACAATAACTTGACCAAAAAAATGCAATGATAGATGAGGTTCATTGAGTAGCTAAAATTCCTAAAATTTTTATTAGCCATTGACAAAAAAAACAAACATCTATCATTAGTTGAAAGAAAAAATCTTCAACAAAATCAAGCTTCTGGATTCTTCTTCTCTTTGGCTTTTTTTAGTGTACATATATCCTGCCAATTAAAAGTCTTCATCTCTATGTGATTGTGTAGATCTACTTACACATATACAAGTGTTACAGAACCAGTATATGAAGCATGCTTGTGTTGTTTGCAAGTTCTAAAGAATGGTTTCGTTGCTGCTTTGGGGTCACTTAAGGCAGGAGTTGCTTTCTTTGCTAGAATGTGCTTTTGCTTGCCTTCGAAAACAGAGATTGAAGGAATTATGGTTGATGGCCTCTTAAAATGCCTAGTGATAAGCCTATGTGAGTTAGCTTTTTTTTTTTTGGTATTAAAAGGTTAACCATGCTCCAATTAGTTTATAGCATGTTAGTAATGAAAAGAAACACACATATTACAAGATTAAACACACATAGGTAATTATTGAAATAACCATTCATTGTCTTACATCAGCCATCCATCAAATTGTACAAGGTTTATTTTCAACTTTTTGAGATTATTTTGCTAGAACCGGCTAAGATGCCTCTATTGGAACTTATTGAGATGTATTATCTACTCTCCGGGATTTGAATGCTGGTATTTGTGCTTATGCTTTTTTTGTTATGCTCCTCACTTATTGCAACCAATATGCACTTTATTTACACAATACAATATAATTTCATAAAAAACAGAGTAAATTAAATACTCATTGGCAATTTCTGAGGTATTTGTTGCAAATTAGCACTTTGTTGCATATTAACAGGGCCTTCTTTATTTTTGACTCTTGGCAATGTGTCCCACTGATCCATATTTTCCACAACCCTTTTTCATGACACTTTTTCTATGTCAAGTGCCATTTCCAATTTTTCACTTCTTTTCTCCTCAATTTCGCTTTTCTATCTTTTTTGGGTTTAGGTTTAACATGTGGTTTTAATGGCATCTCAGCACACATAAGCCATATATCAAGACCATTTGTAGAGTTGATATAATAGGTATATGCAAGCAAAAATGTATCTACTCTATAATAATCATGCACAAAGTCCTCAATGCGTTCATTATTCAAATTCAGAGCATATATAACACGTCCACAAGGCAATCCCTTCACATCCCATCTTCTACGATTATAACTACTATCTTCCTTATCAACCACATATTGACCGCCAAGACTAACCACTTGAAATTTGTTTTCCTCCTGACCACACAACCTGATAGAAATAACTCCACTCCTTGATTTTAGCTAATTTCTTTTGCATATTAGGACATAATCGACCCTTCACCTTCTCCATTGCATCCCTCCTTTTATGTAGTTTTGTCATCAATTTTTTCCTAATTGTTTTAGACATAGTAATAATACCCTTATCCCTTGCTGTATGTATGTATGAGTTGAAACACTTGCACATTATTCAATTGTAAATCATATTCTGAATAAGTTCTAAATTATGCCTTTATCTAATTTTACGGATCAATATTTCCAAGGTACACATGCATCTTCATTTTTCTTTTTGATTTCATCCATCTCATCATGGAACGTCTTGACATAACTTGCTTTGGTAGTTTCACAGCAAATCTTTAAGCTCTTTTCCCCTAAAATTGATGTAGAAGAAGCTCTATATAAAGAAAAAAAACACGTGGAAAGCTAAACATAACCTTCTATAGGTTTATCAATTCGCACCTGAATATCAGATAATTAGGCATTCAAAATCATTGAAATCACATGCTTAACCCTCTTATCTATACTTCAAATAAATCATCGTCATCTTCAAACTCGTTTTAAGTTTAGTTTCTAGGCCATTATAATCCTCCTCCTCATCATCATCACTCTCATTTTTATTATCTTCCATCTTGGTTTTTTATCATCTTCCATCATGGTTTGAGCAAGTTTAGCACTTCTAAGGTTATTCACTCTTGCATTCTTACAACTTTGATGAACTACAACTACCATAATTGACTCTAACATTTGAAAAACCCATTTCCACCCCAGATTTGCTACCCCATGAATTGATATTAGACACATTGGCATTAGACCTTATAAGAGACTTATTCAGCAAATTTTTAACAGACACATGTATGATTTTGCTAGTCTTTATATTGAAGCCCATCAGGAGCACATCATCATCACATCTCTTATTTTCTAAATCCTTCCCCGTAACAATTATTTGGTGACAATCAATAAAATTTCATTTTCCCAACCATTTAATTTCTAATAAGGATAACTTGTCAGGGCTATAGTAGTCAAAGCAGTCTATTTCATCATTTTTTTTTTTTTTTGAAGAAGCTATTTCAACATTCTCACATCCCACAATTGTATGTGGTCCAATATGGTGTAATAGTATAGAAAAATACGCATCTCTAAGCACAACATGAAAGGAAGATAGAAAAATAACATATCATTTATTAGGCAACTCATTCAATAAAGCAGTAGTAAATAAATCTCTATAACAAACGAATCATAATACCAAACAAATATTGAAAATACATGCAATAATGAATAAACAAGTCAATATATTAAACATTTCATTACAATAAATGCATGAACCTAACGAACGAAACCCTTTTTCTCAACTATCAAAAATTCCAATCTTTCACATTTAATAATTTTTCCTTATAAATTCTAGCATTTAATGAGTTTAATTTTTTTTTTTTTTAAAAAAAAAAAAACTCCCCAAACCCAAACAACAAAACAAATCCTTGCATCCAAACAACACAATATATTTAAGAAGACGGAAAAATCGCAACTTATAGTAATTCGGTACTTCCTCATTGGATTCCCTATGAAGCCAATCCAATCTTGGAATTTTGATACACTTTCCTCCCTTTCCTCTACTATTTGTACATTATTTCAGCTTTTATACCTCCCGATTATTTTCCCTCCTAATTATTTTTAACATTTTCATTGCTCTCTATAAATCTTAAATCATCTCCCTGATGCAACTTAGAATCGCAATTAAACTATATACATATACATATATATATATATATATATATAGAGAGAGAGAGAGAGAGAGAGAGAGAGAGAACATTAAAAAACATTCTTTCATCTTGTGGTAGGCTCCAATTTCGTTAAATAAGGTGACTAGGGTTAATTTGTCAGTATGAGATCCATATTTGTGATTGTCAATTAACTTTATTTGTCACATTATTGCTGAATAATTGTGTATTGATCGAAAATTTTGAAATTGAACTTTAATAGAATCCTTAAAACATTTTAGTGACTATATTGTAAAATTTCCTTTTTAGCTAACCACAATAGAATTGGCTCTAAGAGTTAAGCGACTACTGGTGTAATTTACTCATCAAGACATCATCAGTATTAATCGCCGACTGAAGCTTTTTTTTTATTTTTTTTTTAAGAATTAGACTAAAGCTTTTCTTCTTGATGTTAAATTTGGTTCTCTTAAAATTTCCAAGTTGCATTTTTTAAACAACTCTAGTATTTTGGTAGAAGCTATCTAATCTGAAGGTGAACATTCTCACTAGAAAATTGATGCTCTAGCTCAACACATCCTCCATAGATTAACTGATGGTTCTAGTAACATAACTGCAGATTGAGTAGGATCTACTCAATGTTTGGAGTCTATTTTGTATGCTGATGGTTCTGTTTGAATGCAATTTATCTTGTTCAGAAAATACAAAAT
Source organism: Omphalea diandra (assembly GCA_949677035.1). Classification (NCBI taxonomy): domain Eukaryota; kingdom Viridiplantae; phylum Streptophyta; class Magnoliopsida; order Malpighiales; family Euphorbiaceae; genus Omphalea; species Omphalea diandra. The sequence continues at coordinate 34,296 of CATIWR010165710.1, read as the reverse complement.
ACTAGCTGCGACCAAAAGGGTGAAGTGACCGCCACAAGAAAACTCACTATACATATATCCATGGAATTTGCCGATACATATGATACAAGGAACTAATAAAAGCAAGAGATCAACAGATCAAAAGTGCCAACAACAATCTAAGAGTTAGCCTGGTGTAATACTTGCTTTAGGACCAATGCGATCCGGTGTGACATATGGTGTTCCAAAAACCTCTCTTTCACTCTCTCATATCCTCTCTTTCCCATTGTCAGCCGCCTTTCTACATGTGTGGCTAATTTTACTATGTTATTTGCAAGAGAAGTCACACCTTCTTTGCCAACAGGATGCAACAAGCCTGTTGTCCCATTCACCACAATCTCCATGGTTCCTCCAGCTGCAGTACCCTGGACCATTGTCAAAACAAAAACCATTATTTGATTTGGAAAAACATAAGGAAATTAATAAATCAATGCATATGCTCTTGCAAATGCACATAACTCAAACCAAATGATCCAAAGCATTCCATTGCTTTAAAGGAATCACTACAAAAACCTATATGGTTCACGCGAACAAAACCTTTACTGGAGGGGCAATAATCTGCATAATTCTGACTGAACTTGAAAATTTCCTATTCTTAGCATTAAAAGTGAAATAGAACAGGGCAGGAAAATTTTCTCTAAAGTCTGGATTAGAGTCAATCTTCAGAGTGTAAAAAAGATAACAGAAAACTACCCTTAGAAGCCTCATTTCTTGAGGACTACACTACATCCACGTATTTTATTTCGAGTCACAACTTATGATTTGTCAACACCCAAAAATTCCCCCACTCCCTTTTCTTTTGGTTTTCCCTTTCCAATTTTCTTTCAAGTTATACAATAAACAGATTCAAACTGAAACAGATTATAGGAATGGTCATTCCTTTTGACTTCTGAAACAAAAAGAATATTAGAGTGCAAAATAAATTTGATATTTATGTTGTCCATGAAGCTCTGGAAACGGAACTAGAAATAATTTTTTATCTATTAGGCAAAAAGGGTGGATAGGGTGAAGTATTTTGCTCAGACTGAGGCTTACCAACACAGGCAGTTGAAAGGCCATTGCTTCAATTGTTATCCTCCCAAAGCACTCTCCACGGGCCTACACATTAACACAGCTTTAAATTTCAATAATGAGACAACTGTATAAAAAAAATAAACACATGAATTCCAGACAAAAAGAAAAGCTGACAGGAAGAAACATTAAATCAACCAAAATCAACATATGACAAAACTTGAAGATGCAGAGCATCAATAAACAAAGTGCAGCCTGCCAAATCCTTACTACATCCAAAATAACCAAGAAACCAAGTTGCAGAGGATATGCAACTTTCAAATCATTATGTTCCATCTATTTTTTAAAAAAATAATAATATGCAACTTTTTCCAGGCATACAGCACTGCTAAGATTAAAAGGGTGTCCATCAGATAGTTTAGAATATGGGAAAAGGTACCTTAATATAAGATATCTTATATGGGAGTTGAAGATTTTTTTTTTTTTTTGCGTTCTTCTTTAATGCATTAATTCATTAATTGATCGGAAATAAAAATATTACTTCCAATCAATAACGTAATATGAGATTGTTTATATTGTTCTCTATATAATGTTCTCTATATAAACAATAAAATTAAAAAAAAAAAAATCATAGATAGAAATAGATAAACAACCAAACTATAGAAATTGAAAAATAAATATAGGATTAACCTGAGAGTTCTGAACAAGAACATCGATAGAGGCCAAATATGGAGCAACTGCCAGAGTTTTATTTATGAAGTGAACATGGTCTTCAATCTTTTTCTCCTGAACAAATTTACGCAGCTCTGTTTCAAACTTTGTCTGAGCATTCATGTCACTTCCCACAACTACTGCATGCAATGATGGCACCTGCAGTTTCTTCCCTTGGATCAGTTGCAGACTCTCATAAAAAGCACGAAGAAAGAGATCCTGACCTTTCCCACGTGAAACACCTGCAATGGAATTTCCTAATACTCAATAACTAAAAGATTGGCATGAAGAACATAGTATAAAATGACCACTGGTAATTGGAAACTAAACTGCTAACACTGTGCAACAGAATTAATTGTATAGGGTAGTAAAAAGGCACCATTCCATATTGCCAGGACGGAAAAGTAAATCAATAATGTGTTGCCCAGAAAAGACATTGTCAGCATCCGATACCAACAAAGTATGCACCAAATGTGTTTAACAAATATATTAAACAGAACAGACATTAAAGCAATGCTGTTGTTGGTAACAGACTTTTTAAAATTAGTATTGAACTAAGTGAGAGAGAGAATTGATCATTGACAGCAGAGTTGATCCAACAATTGATGCAGAAAGATATGCAACAGATTTCCCAGTACTTGTTCATATTCACGCACGCCTCTATCAAGAGATGGCTGGCATTCAAGAGCTAGTAGAATCTTATGCTTGTGAAAATCAACACTTCACTTGATGTAATGGGAAAAATATAAAACATGCTCTATTGTCTTTGAGGAATAGATCTATTCACCGTTAAGCCTTGAAAGAGATCAATAATACCATCTTTCCTTACCAATTTACCAAACAAAGATAAATCAACAAGTTTCCTTTTCTTTTTGGAAAAGGATCAACACATCCCATTGATATATGAAATATAGATCAGCAGATCACCTATTTGAAATATTAAACTCATTATTAATATTTGAGCTCTACATGGAAGGGACTTCAGCATTGCTTGCTACAATGATATTACTGAGGTGCATTTTTGTTTTTTTGTCTTTCCTAACACCTATTAAATTAAGGCAGAACAAAGAAAGCTTCTGTACTAGCAAACAAGTGCCCATACAACATAAGTTATAATTGCTAATAAACAAACCCAGGTGAACATACTATTTATGATGGCAAAAAGCAGATCGTCATTTCTCACTCCGAGAGATTCCCGGACATGCTCACGGAGAACACGTTTGGCGACACTATCTTCAGCTACTTCCATAAGGTCCTTACTGTTTCCAAGGTGCACAACATAAGTTTCAGGCATTCTAATTCTGCAATCAAAACAAGGCAGATATGAGTTTTGGAACATTAAAAAATGTATATGGAAAATGAAATATAAATATAGTTCAGTGTGGATTGATAAACAAAGGTAAAAGAGAAGACTACGAAAATATAGAAGTGCTGGTGTTAATGAATGTACAGTAAGACAAACTTACAAAAGTAAAAAAGCATACCCTAACCGCTCTTGAGTCCTGTTCTTCCAGTACTCTGCTGTTGTATGTGCGTCAATCAGAGCACCTGCAACAACAGGGAGGTGCTTAACATACTCTAGTTTGAAATAATGCCCTCGCATTTCATGAATCCACCAAAGAACCTTTGGTAGAACTTCTTGGACATTCTCCTTTAGAATGGCATCCAGCCACTTCCCAGCAACAGCAGTATTTAAAACAACCAAGTCGGCCTTAAGAGCTATATCTACAGCTTGCTGACCTTTTGCAGGGAAGACCTAACAATGATACAAAATTCACCATCAGGAAGATCATCACAAAGCAATCAGAATTGTAAAGACAACTGGCTTCTCTGTTTCGGCATAGAAGAAAGACAACCCCAGGGTTAGCCTAACCTTACAGGTTACTTTGTTTGCCAAAGTTTGAAGCTTGAGGCTACCACAATGATACAAAATTAACCATCAGGAAGACCATACACAAAGTGATCACAACTCTAAAGATAACAACCGGATTCTCATTTTAAGCATAGAATAAAGACAACAAAGACAATCCCAGGATTCGTTTGCCTTGTTCACCAAAGTTCTACCACTGGGGCCAGGACAAGGTATGTATTTTCCTATGTTGCAAGTCCCCTTCTCACCGATTCCACCACTTAACCAAGATAAAGTCTACAACACAATCTCAAATGTTTTGACAAATACTAATTTTCTGAGCAACCCAGTACTTGTTATCCTCACCAATATCATGTGAACAAAGTAATATAGACCCATGTCCTAATTTTATAAGCTAAATATAAAGAAGTAGCCACATTATGAACTAAATGCTAGTCAATGGAACTGCGTTTTAATAAAAATTTGATCTTATAACATTAGACAGTTGAAAAAGATAAAAACTTGACTTTACCTGTACTCCACGATCCAACATTTTACGCTCCAAACTGTAGATAACCTCATCAGGTTGGACTGGTTTCTGATTAGTAATCCAAACAACATCCGCACCAACACCTCTTAACAGAAACGCCAACTCCATCAACAACAACGGCCCGCCTTTATTCACCACACAAATTTCAAACCTTTACCACTCACATTTTCCCGAGAAACAGACAGAAAGCAAAAGGAAATTTAAAAAAAAAAAAAAAGCAAAATTCAGTTACCAGAAAGAGACAGTTCGTGGGAGACGAGTAGAACCAGCTTCGATTTCATAAAATCGAGAGGATTGGATTTAAAAGTATAAACCGATGATGACTTTGTGATTTGTTTACGTTCTTCAAAACGGTGCGTATTAGAAGGAGAGTGATGACAGGAATCGAAGGCGGATCGGGTGAAGAAGAAGACCATAGCGGTTGATAGAGTGAATAATGCAGCAATCATCAATGGCCATCGTTTCTTCATCCATGCGCTTGATTGTTTTCCCATTTTTTAGGGTTTATTACTACGATTTTGCCTCTTAACGCCGCAGATCGATTCCCAATGCTCGATTTCCAGAAATGATCACTGCTCCAAACGACAGTAGCAGAGTCAGGAGAAAGACTGGTTGTTTGGGCCTTGATGAACTTATTTGGGCCTTACTTTGGGCTTCCATTGGGTTGCGAGTCTTGGGCTGGTGGTTTTTCCCTGGTCGTCGAACGACAGGTCGAGCAGGTTTCGGCAAATTTCCTGTCATACACTGGGAGTATAGTTTGCGTTTTATTTATATAAAACTAGGTGAAACCGGCGCATTGCAGTGGAGAGTGATATTAAACATTAATAAATAATAATGATGAAAAAATAAGGATAAAAGAGAAAAAGAAAGACACACATTATAAAATAACAACTAATAGCATTATTAACATATTAACTATTCATGTCGATGGTGATAAAACACAATATTGAAAACAAATTGGAATAAAAGCATTAATTATTTTGATCATCTATGGAGTGAGCGCCTCTGATTCTAAACAAATTGAAAGCAAACAAAATAATGTCAAGTATCACATTAAGTAAAAAATTCAAAAGAATCTAAAAAAAAAATGGGAGTAAATATTTACCTTCTACGTGTTTATCTAACAGTTTATTTTTTTAATTCAATAATAGTATCTGAAATCACTTCAAGTGTTTGATTAGAGTTTTTATGCTTAAATGATAAGTTAGGGTATGTCAAGATCTTATAAGAGCTAGTAGTGATATATTATTTTGTATCATGTGAAAAACTATTAGAATCGGACAATTGCAAAATGTATTGATCATCAAGCAATGGAGAGGACAAAAAAAGGTATTGCCGAATTTTAACTATTCATATGTTTATCTCTTTTGCATGAAACTGTTATTGGTGCATTAAATCCTTTTAAACAAAATTCTATAAAATCATAAAAGTAAATGTGAAATGGAAAATATAAAAATTTAGGGAATTCTAAAAGTATATTTTTTGTGCCATAAAATATATATATCATGAAAAATACTTTTGATATTATCAAAATCGTTCTTACACAATTTTTTAGTGAATTCAATTTTTTTATAACAAAAGATCAAACTTCATATATATCTATTCTCACATTTATATTTTCTATATGAAATTATTAATAGTGCATTAAACCATTTTTAGCAAAATTTTATAAAATGTGATAGTTTTTTGTAAAAAATGTCATTTCATTAAAAGTATCATTAAAAAAAGCATTGGAAGTATATAAACATATTTTTATAGCTAAAATAAAATAATTTATTTTGATGGTTTTTTTATTAGAGTGCCTTCTATAAAAAATCCCATAGCACTTTTTTAATAGAATTATTTTTTCAAAAATACCGGAATATTATAAAAGCACTTCATTAAAACGATCAACAATTTTAAAATAATTTATATGTTGTGAGCAATTTCATATACTTGCGTATTCTAATAGGTATATACATAGTTATATGCTACAGCATTAATATATTTTTTTGTGAAATTAATTCTGTGACAGTGAGCTAAATATTTATTAATTTGTCACACTAAAAATTTCAGAGTAAATAAGCTACATAAAATTTAATATAATTTGTGAAGTTGTGCCATATTTATATTTTTATTATTGATATCTAATCCAGTGTATATTTTATCTTGTGTATATTCTAATGTTTTGCAGTGTGTATAAATACATGTATATATGCATAAATATATCAAACGCATGGGAAAAACTAACACTGAATTCTATTTATTTCATATCTAAGATCGAATTCAAAAAATATTGAATAATTAACTTTGTTTGTGAATCTGATGTAATAATACTTTATGACCCATTTAGCAAATATGAGATATCAAACTCATGGCCTAACCAACTTCATTAACTAAATTAGATGAAATCAAGTAAGCTTTAGATTCACTGTTATTCAATTTCTTTCTCTTTAGGTCGCCGTCAATTGACCGCAAGTTCTTGAGTTACTGCTATTATTGTGCAATCCTATGTTGGTCTTTCCATCATTGCAACTGTGAAGACCCACCATTAATGCAGGAAAAAAAAAATTGAAGATGAGGATGATTTAGTATTGGTAGGAATTGCCGCAGCAGCAGTGTAATGGCCAAATGGACCTTGCATAGACTTTTTAAATGACGGTGGCCTCTATTCGTGTAAATTAATGGTTATAAATTTCGCAAATTCTATTGAATCTACTCCCAAAGAAAAAAAAGTTTGATGTTTGAGAGCTTGCCTGGTCTGGTTAGTGCATGGTGATGGTCTACCAGTAAGCTTGGCTGATTTAATTTGGGGATTTTTTTTCTTGTTGCAACTCATTGTGGAGAGGGAAAAAAAAAAATGAAAAAGAGTGTGATATATATATATATATATGAAACATATTGTTATCCTATGCCCGTATTTCAATTGGTGGAAGTAACAATCAAGTGCTTAACAGCCCACACGTAATCATCTAATGTAGCCTATCAACATACATCTAATCGACATCGAGGAGTTAACCACCAATGCGATTTGAAGGTGCAACAGCTACAAGTAAACGCAAGAGAACGAAATCAAAACCCGGTTCAGTAACAACCACTGACAATACAAATGAAAATCTTTCTTCGCACCTCAGAAAGAAGCAAAGAACAGTAGGAGACAATTAAATCGAAAGACAAGCCAAACCCAATAACAAGAAAAAGGAGGAGAAGAAGCATTTTTGTTTTCCTGGGTTGAGTTAAGAGAAAATGGGAGGAGAGAGGAATAAGATTTTGGTGGGTTTGGTGGTGGCTATTTTTCTTGGAATTGCAGTTTACTTCAGGCTATGGTCCATTGATTATGCGATTTCATCTGATGACACTGAGTTGTTAAGGTTTTTCTCTTTATGCTGTTATTACCTTTCTTATGTCCTGAAGTTTATATCTTTGCACCATATTCCCATTGATCACCAGAAAGCTTTTCTTTAAATGGTTGTTGGGTTTAATTTAGGTGATTGCATTGATGGGTTTTCTTCCTTTGGAGGACATGTGAAATTTACCTGGTAAAAAAGTTTTAAACTTTTATGAGATTAATGAGTGGGAGTGTTTGCACTCTCAATTTTGGAATGATATATTTATTATCAGAAATTCATTGAATTGGCATCTCAAATTTATGCAGAAGTTGTTGGGTATTGATCTATGTCAGTGTTAGTTTACACTGCATTTACCAGTCTTTATGACACAGATGGTGTGGGATGGTTCCTTGTCTAGATTAACATGAGGGAGTTTTGATCCAGTTGACTGGAGGAGCATTTGAGATTAGATCTTGATTCCGAATTTATAATGAGATTCAGTATAATGTAGGTTTAGTTTATTTATTTATTCATAATGTTTCTTTCTTCTCTCTGAATAATCTTCAGTTAGAGCCTGATTTGCTCCAGTTGTATTTGTGTTGCTAAAATTCCAGAGTTTCTGATAGGAAGCTGCGTAAATTTCTAAGATTTTCCCCTCAAAGACTCTCCCCAATATCTATATGCTTGATTAGATTTACTTTATGACATTAATTGCTTTTATTTGTGCTCTTAGTCATTCAATTTAATGATTAGCTATTATTTTCTCTCCTTCCCATCTTTTAACCATATGGTTTTCTTTTCTTGAAACTTTGTAGAAGACAGTTTGATCTGGCCAACAGGGAAGCAATGGATGAATCTGCTGAGTGGAGAATGAAATATGATGAGGAAGCAGAGAGGGCTGCAAAATGTGATAAAGAACTGATAGAGGTGTGCTTGCCATTAATTAGTTGTTTTATTATCTGCATGAATGAGATATATCATAATTGAGATTCATGTTTCTGTGCTGTTGCTTCATCGAATTTTTTCATTATATTTAGTGGGATTTTACCTTTCAATGTTCCATTTACTGGAATAGGTCTATTGTTTGATAGTTGGAATATCATTTTGTTTAAAAATTTTTGAAACGATCTAAATTTCTGTGTGCAAGGAAATTCATGGACTTCATTTATTGACTGAATCATCCCATATGGGAGCACTATGTTTTCATGTCTTTTGATTGGTTATTTTGTAGTTCCTGTGCTTTTAATATTTCAATCAGGCTTCATGGTTGAACAGGAAACTGATACCAGGACCATTCAATTGAAAGTGTGAATTTTTGAGGGGCTAGCATATGCACAGAACTTCAAAAATTTGTGTGTTATAGCTTTTATTAGATTGGATAGAGACTTTCCTTTGCAGATATAAAAGGAAATGAAATCCCAATGTGATTCATGCAGGTTTGAGGGGGTATGCTTGTGGGCCTTGTAGGTAGGGCATTGTTCTAACGTGATGATTTAGGCAGATAAAAAATGACTTTCTCTTGTAGTTCTGTATTTTTAGGGATATATTTTAAGATAGTTGGAAGAAAATTTCCCCAGTCTTCGGTAAATTTTCCTGAAAGTTTGTGCTCCTTAGGATTCTACCAAAATGTCTGCTTGCATTGCTATGGAAAAATGCTTTTCTAGTTGTTTTGTGGATTGCCACTGCAAGGTTTTCAGCACCTTAGCAAAATGTCTTTTTTGTAATTGTTAACACATTTGTGACCACAGAGCTTTTCTAGGTAGGGCTTTTGTTTTCTGATTTTCTTTTACAGGAGTATAGGACTTGAATTATGAGCCTGTTGCATATGAAGACATAATATTCATTTATCGTGTGTCCTGTGACAGATAAAGCAGAAAGTGGAAGATGCTGCTAGTACAAATCAACAACTAGTAATGCTGCAAAAGGTAAGTCTTTAACATTGAATGTCCTAATGCTTAATTTCTCATATACTTTTCACCTGATATACATACTTTGGTTGAGATCTCCCTCAACTGATTTTCTTGATTGTTGCTTTTTTTACAATAAACTCCAAATTAAATGACTTGGTAGTCGGTTTCAATTATGTTATTTAGGTTGCTCCTCATTCCAACATACTGCAAGTTTTCTTAGCTACTTATGAAATCTACTTAAACTACAATTATAAGGTAGTACTTTAGGATCTGCAGTATAAGAAAAACCACCTTAATCATAATTTTATTCTTTTTTAATTAATTTTTTATGCCTTGATAGTCTAGGAAATTGCAGAATTCTGTTCTTATTAATTAAGTTTACAGGATATCTTCAGTTTGAACTTTTCTTTTAAAAAAAAGTTTTGCTGGCAAATTTTATCATTAATAGGAAAACATGGCTCTAATTGAACGGATGGAGGCAATAAAAAAGGAGCTGGAGGCCACAAAGTCAAAATGTCACTCGTGATAATCAAGCTGGTTAAACAGTATTCTAGTTTTAATCTCCATTTTTTATTCTGTGCCTGAATTGATTGTTTACCAAGGAAAAAACATCCTGAGAAAATCTTGATGAGGTAAATTGCCATTTCTGTTTGAGTTCAACCAAGGGAAAGGCCTTTTTGAATGATATATCTTGTTTTTCCCTCACATACATTTAAATCCATTTCGAGTGTCAGTTTTTTAGTTACGAGAAATTTAGGGAATAACCCTGCTATAGTATTAGCCAGAATGCATTCAAGTTTCTCACTTCATGCCTTCTTTAGTCTTGCATACTGGGGAGAGGGAGAATTTATGACCTTATGTTGCTCCATGTTCAATAATGTACATTTACCATTTGCGTGAAATTCATGTCTGTACAATCTCAAACTTAAAGATTTGCAAGCACTACATTTTACAATATCTTTTGTTGGGATCTTTGTTTATTAAACACGTAGCCAATTGGACATATGGAAGTTCTGGTAATTCATCATGAGAGGCCAGAGGCTGAATGCTCATATTTTCCATTTATCGAGAGGAGAAATGTTGTGAGAAAGGGTGTTGAGAGTTGAACCAATATAAACAAGGGGGAAGTTACCGCACTTTGGTAAGTTGATAGGTAGAAAAGCTTTTTGCAGAGACAAGTTCTATAAGACTACAACTAGCACAACACTAATGTGAACTCTGATTATGGTGGTTTCATTGCTCTTTAAGCAATCATTTAACGCAGTTAGATGGTGATGATTTCATGGCTCTTTAGACATTTTCTTCCTCGAGCTTGTTAAGCTACAGTTACTATGCAATAAGACGGGAGCTATTCTGTTTTGTCTGTCGTGCTTGTGGAGAAATCAGCTTCTGTTTTGGGTCGAAGGTCATGGAGAAATTTTGTGATAGTCTGCACAAGTACTTCATTGTTGTCAGGTTGACTTGGGGATGGAAGGACAGTAGCATTGCTGCTCCCTCTAGAACTCTATCAAAGCATACATTTTGAACCCAGTGATTACGATTTAAACAAACGTCTTACAATATGGATATGCTTTTAATAAGATGTACCAAAGAAAAAGCTTTTGATAGCAAAGTCATGACCGTATTCCGTTATTACCAGAGTGGAAACTCGGGTAAAGCTTTTTTTTTTATTTTTTGGGCTTACAAATAGGATGGCCATGAAAGCATTCACATATTTTTCTTGTCCTTAGGTTCATAAATGGCTGATGCCTGCAGACCAAAAGCAAAAGAACAGAAAAGATTGACATGCATATATTGTAACAACAAAGAGCTTAAAGGACTTACTGAAGATAGTCTTCGTCGCTTTTGTGGTCGGGTTCTATTGTTCACCATCTCAATCAACTCGTCAAACCGAAAAAAGAAAACCCACAAATTTAATTTTTTTTAGCGACTTTTTCACCTATGCAGAAGATAATATGCGTGGCCTTTCAAAGAAAATATATCCTACAGCCTATCTGTATTTGTTTGAGAAAATTTTAGTTATTAAAATTGGACTTCTAATAATCTATCGGCAAATCACAAGCCACAATTTTCATCACATAGTTCCATTCTGTATTATATTAGACATCAAATTACCTGTTTTACAATTTCTTCATACCTCCTCGTACTTTGATACAGCCTCTTTTCATCATCTTCTTCTTTGGACATTATCATATATTCGATCTCTCACGCTTTTACAAAGGGTTTCATGAAAGCTTAATATATACATATGTATAGTTAGATGCATGTTCAACATGAGAAGATATTACTTCAAGAAATCTGAAGACTGGCCGTTACCAACAGCCCTTTAACAGACAACAGAAAAGGAGATACTGTTATCTTTGTTTTGCTTCCATTACTATTATCTCTTCATTCTTACGCATCCAAAACACAATTCTTGTGAATCGAAGATCTCTTTTTATTTTTTATTTTTTTAAATATCCTAGAAATGATTAAGAGCACCAATGAGAAGAGAATAAGAACATTGCCAAATAAAGTTCACAAAGTTTTATTAGTGGTTGTATCTACTATCTGCGGCAATATACCAAAACAGAAGAAATAGCTACTTCCCATTGTATGCAAAGAATTAACAAAAATATTAACAACCCCATGCAAAGAATTAACAAAAATATTAAAAAAGAGAGAAGCCAAGGGTGCACACTACAAAATAAAGATTTAGCACATATATATACAAGGAAATATCAAATTTCAGTCCTATTTGATGGGGTAAGAGAATTACAGAAAATGGGTAAGCTGGTCCATTGTACAACTCAAACTATTCTAAGTTTAAATTCAACAACCATTTCGCTAGCACTGATGACAATTGTTGTTTAATAAAAACCGTAAATGAAGTGAAACACAAACAGTCATGTAAGTGACTTCAATTAGAAAATACAACGAAGCTTATCCGAGTTAAATGCCCAACAAAGGTGACAATGGCCAGTTAAAAAACAAATCATTTCCCAGGTCCATCCAAATCAAGTCAATAGTCTATACATACCTACCCAACCAAATACTGAAAATAGCAATGGACTGAAACAATGTCTATCATCGATGCTCAAACAATCAGATTAGTAAAGCACACACATTCTATAATGGCTTCTTTTGGAAAATTTGTTAGTTTTATCTTTCTGTCAAGTGTCATATAAACAATAAAAAATGGTATCTCATTATATCCGCAACCACTTTGTCAAGTCACACAAGTTGCTTCTTGGTCTTTGACGGACTATGAAAAGATTATGAAACATAAATATACATATTTCAGGGAAAATCATTATAGACCTGTAACCGAAAACAGAATTGCATCATGTAATTATAGAATGAGATTCATCATCACACAACCAATAATCACCCTAAAACTCCTTACACTGCTTCCATTTGCATATAAGATGTGCGAAGATGGCAACTTCTCAAAACCTCGGTGGATTGGTCAAGATCACGTCAAAATATTAGATTTGGTTCTCTTAAATGCTCCAAAATTACATCATTTCATTTCATTTAAACAACATGAAATAATATTTGCAGTTCAAGTATATCATACATACATATATATATATATATATAAAATGAGTTCAGGTGACACTGTTGTGAAGCATCTCAACAATCAAGATAAGCTACCAAACATATACCAGTATTGCATGAAAGAAAAATGGACATAAAAGCCATGCTAATTTGAGTAATTACTAAGTAAACCAATTCCAATTCTATATATGTCTTCAATCAAAAGTACTATACTGTGATTGATAATATCAAGATTGAAACTCAGCCTAACCAAATTGTAATTATCCACCTATGAGGTAGTTACAATCAAATCTCCATGGAGCATCATAGAGAAAAAGAGTGCAATAAAATATAGTTCCCATTCACTAGATTATATCTACCATTTCTTATTGGGAAGCCAATGACCAGAAATTCATGAGAAAGGATGGTGTCATCGCAAACCAGCTAATAAATGCCATGGCTGTAGCAGTTTCAAACCTAGTGCAATAGTTCACAGAAAACTTATTGTTAAAATCATTGCCAGCAAGGACTGTGATGCCAGCACATGCGCTGGCGGCTGCAAATGTGAGGGTTGACGTAATCTGCTCAAGAGAAACACATTTCAATAAATTAGAGACAAATTTAATTCCAAAACTCATGTAGTGTAGAGGCATATAATTGTGTTGCCAAAAAGAACAGTAAATACTATAGGACATGGGTACAAATCCACCTGCAAAAAGATTAAAATCCATCCTCACTTCTTGTTGCCAAGAAAATAAACGCAAAAATTCATAGCGAAACATCTTGGGTCAGAAAAGGATATGAAAGACAGGCTATGAACTCAACAATATCATGACGAATGCGCTTTGCATAAGATAAGAACTGACAACTATTGTTCAATCATCCGAATAAGAATAAACTATAACCAGTTTAACTTGCTATGAAACATTCAGATATACAAATAACATGTGAATGTACATCACAATATCTTCATGAGAAGGAAAGTAAAACATAGCAAAATAACTCAAGAAATCAGAAAATAAGAGCAAAGATTATCATTATTCACACGGAAACATCAGATATAGTACAAAAACACCAAGTTCTTCAATCATTAAAATTCATTAACAAAAAAACTAGGCTCGAAAATCACAAATTAGTTTTAAAACGTGAGATAAAAATTCATGCAAGTTAAGCAAAATGGAATGGCGTGATGAATAAGAATCAAACGGTGAAGCAATTTACCCCATCACCAATAGTAAAAAGGCGGACAACAAAGAGTTTGCGGAGGCTTCTCTTGACCAAAAGCGCATACACATCAACAATCGCCAATGACAAGCTCCATGCTATTTGCAAGCTAACGGCAATCAATAGGTAACTACAACATTCATATTCAAATGTTAAAAATAAAAACATGAGTAAAGTTCAATTTAGCATTTGAAGAATTGTGCGTTACAGAGCATACCAAAAGGCAGTGACGGAGCGGAAATCGTCAGTGGTGGACATGACGGAGACAGAGACGAGAGCGAAAGCGAATTGAAGGAGACGAAGAATAAGCCCGCCGAGGGTCCCAGGCATGCCTTGAACATCCTTCATCCTCATCCTATGGCCATTAAGCGGGCCATCGGTCAGCGGAGGGGCCTCCACTGGATGCACCATTGGCCGACTACCAGTCATCCTCCTCCTCCTACTAATTACTGATTACTAATCTAAATAATTTACCTATCATAAACCCATCAAAGGAGAAAAAGAAACGGAAGAAAGGAATTTGAAATTTCGATTTCTTTATTCCGATTATGGATTTTCCTCTTTTTCTTTAAAAAAAAAATAATAATAACTTGTCGAGTTAGTGAGTTCAAAGTGGAGACTGACTTCTTCGTTGCCTTTGCCGCGTTATTTTCCATGTCCCATTCATCTCCACCGTTTATTCTTCTGTCCAGTAATACGATACCGTTTCAAACTAAATTCTTATCGTTTTTTTTGTTAAATGACAAAATAAATCTCTCAACTTATAATGAAGGGATAGATGAGTACGAAATATATTTTTTCGTCAAAATTATCTTTATTTTTATACTATTTTATTAAAAATACTCACAATTTTATATTATTTTATAATAAAAATTTAAAATATTAATTGAAGAAAGTATTGAATTAAAAATGATACATAAATTGAGCATAAATTATCCTATCCTCGGTCCTATCCTTTTAATGAATAGAATTTTTTTTTTATTCTTACTTTTGTAGAGATTTCTCACTCATGAGAATTCTTTACAAGATAAATATTTTGTTATTTTTATATTATTTTTTAAAAAATATAATTGATTAACTTATGAAACAAAAATTTTTATTCTAGAAACTGATAAATATATAAAAATATATAATTATACACATAATATATATATATATATATATATATATATATATATATATATATATATATATATATATAAACTTATACAACTATATTTAATTTTTTAAAATCCCATGAAAATCCACTTTAAGAGTTCCTTTAGGGACTCGCGAGACAAAAATGTAATTTCATTCCCATTTCATAGAAAAACAAAAGGTGGAGATTTCATACCTTGTCATATAAAGAATTTTAAGATCATTGAAAAATAAATTAAAAAAATAATAATCCTTATAAAAAAGAATTATCCTAGCATTCAAAATACATATATTTTCTTTTTTGTTATCATAAATTTTTGCATATTTAAAAACGAATTATTACAAATAACTCCAGTAATATTAATAAAGAAATATTGATAAAATTATGTTTATAAGTAGGATAGAACAGAAAATCAAGAATAACTTTTGTTACACCCATTTATGATATCTAATTCAATACTTTTTTTAATTAATATTTATAATAAAATGATATAAAATTAAAATAATATAAAATTAAAGTAATTTTAACAAAAAAAAAATATTTTATCTTTATTTGTAATTGCGTCCCAAAGGACTTTTTTGGCCCCTTAATCATTTTTTTACCAAAACATGCTGCCACGTATGCAAATTCCTTTCCACTCTCATCGCCACTTAATGCAAATTTTTGTAAAAGGATGCTCGCCACGTGTTCCACTTCAACAGCCGCCCTTCATTCTCACTCAGAAACGGCATCGTTTTGGTCTCCACATTTTCAAGGACGGTGATTTGCTTTTTAATGGGTCAAAGGCGGCGGCGGCGCGTTTATATATATGTAGCAGTGGTAAAGGTTGAGGTGAATATTTGGATTGTGAGGATTTGAGAATTAGGGGTTGAAGATGTTGGAGGTTGTGCTGAACGACAGGTTGGGGAAGAAGGTGAGGGTCAAGTGCAATGGGGACGACACGATAGGGGACCTGAAGAAGCTGGTGGCGGCGCAGACAGGAACAAGAGCTGAGAAGATTAGGATACAGAAGTGGTACACCATCTATAAGGATCATATCACTCTTAAGGATTACGAGATCCACGATGGCATGGGCCTTGAGCTCTATTACAACTAATAAAGGTTTCACCTTTCTTCCTTCGAATTTTTAGTTTAATCAATTCTTTTATAGGTAATCAGTTTTCGAATAATCTAATCAAAATAATGTAATCCAGTTTAACTTCAAATTTTAATGATTTAATTTTTAATGTTCAAGTCTCCTTGCGAATTATGTGAGTAAACATATTCAGTTTTTGAGACTAGAGATTGCCTTTAATGCTTGTTGGCCAAAGTTTCAGAATGGGGACGTCATGAAGTTAATTTTCTTTATTTTGGTTAGAAACTTAAAAAGGTCTCTGTATATATATATATATATGGATGAACATGATCCTTTTCTGTGGTGGGTTTTTCTTTCGCCACCTACATGTCTCAAGCGATCAAATTTATTCACTTTCTTTGCTTTTAGGTTTGCTTAGGGAGCTCAAACTCAAGTAGTTTTCTTTGCATACTCATCTTTGTAATGATGATGCATCTCTGCTTAGATGAAAATGGTCTCTGAAATTCTTTCACCCATTTAGCAATATCCATTTAATGTAATAGTTAGTTGAGGATTGTTTTTAATGACATAAAAGTTGATTAGTGAATACTGCTGTTTTGCTGTTCATCGATTTGATTCCGCAATCATGGTTCTCTGCTGCGCATAACATAATCTTTGGCCCATGTATTGGAGTTTGTAATTCCTTGCCCTAACAACATCTAAAGCTTATCGAGTTTGCTGCATTACATCTCATTTGCCCAACATGTGAACACCAATATTGTTTGCTTTTTTCTTTTTTCCTGCATCCAGATGTCTAATCTCAAGAAGTCCATTTTATTAATTTCCTTCACGTTAGATTTCTTAGGGAGGTCAAGTAGTGTGCTTTAGATATGATCTTTGTATGCATCTTCTCCCACAGTTAGCACCTTTATGGTAGCAAGATAAAATGAGTAGGTGATAGCTTTGTTGTGTATGTTTAGATGGATGTGATTTCTCAATATTCAGATTTACAACTCTATTTGTTCTTCCATCCATTCAGTAATGTCAATCAATGTTAATAGTTCATTAAAGATTTAATTGATCAGTGAATTATCCATGTTTTGATATTCATTTCATGTCATCTCCATAACACATTCTGGTGCCCTTGTACCAGAGTTGGGGATTCAGGGCCCTACTCTACAAACGTCTTAGCTTGTCTCTAGTTCATATGACATGGCATCCTTTCTCTTCTCTTCCATTAGGAAGTTATGCAACGCAGAAAATCTATCTCAATGAAAACAAAAAGTAGGGGAGTGCATGATGGTGTGTTGAAGCCACAAGATATCTGATTCTGTTCTGAACACTAACACCCTTGGTACATTTCTGAATATGAGGCGAAGAGAGCATTAACAATATGATATCTCTATGTTTCATCATCACTGAATTGTCTGAGTGAACATGTCAGTTTTTTAGACTAGAGATTTCCTATGTAGTGCCTTTATAGGTAGTTGCCAAAGTTCGCGCTTGGAGATACTGAGCTTTAGAAGAGTGATGTCATGAGTTTCTTTTGCCTATTTGATAGGAACTCATAAAGTTCCTTGTAGGATGAAAATGATCTTTTTCTTTGATGGAATTTTTTGTTGACGTTGTTTGGAACACCGTGGTAGTGTTGACCCCTTTGTTTATTTCTAATAGAAAATGGTTCCTGAATGCGTCTTGTTTTTCTGCATTGATGTCTCGAGAGCTTCATTTCATTTGCTGTCTTTGCTTTTAATTTTCTTAGGAAGATCAAGTAATGTGCTTTACATAATCATCTTTTTATAGGAATAAATGATGATGCATTTTTGCTCATGATAAGCAACTTTATGATAGCAAAAGTAAATGAGAGGATGAGAGATGCTTCATGTATTAGATAAAATTGATCTCTGAATGTGCACATTTATGTCTTAATTCATTCTATTAGCCATTTGGAAGTGTCCACTTAATGGGCTAGTTAATTTGGGATTGAGTTTATTAAAAAAGGTTGATTAGTGAATTTTTAGTTCTGGAGTCCATCTACTAGAATCGGGAATTTGTTGCCCTAACAATATCTGAGCTAACGACTTCTCATTTAGTCTTTCAGTAGAGCGTTATGGATCATCATAAGATTCATCCGAGAATGAAAAAAAAAAATAAAAAGGGGGCAGGAATTACCTGAGGATATTGCCATGTTTTAGACACTAAAAGCTCTGCTTGGACAGCTCTGAAAATCCAATAGTATAGATATAGTGAAGAGAGATTTATAATGATCTCTCTATTGACTTATAAAAGATCGTTCGCTGTGTATTGTGAGTGACCATCAAAGTGAACATCAAGTGCATGAGCGATGATGGATTTTGATTGTTGGACCTTATCTGAGACTAAGATATCAATTTTTATTTCTGCTTTTTATAGGAACTGAAGCCAGAACAAATTAAATAGAACTCTTTTGCATTATAAATCTATGTCAGATTGGCTTTGTTCCTTTCCCCTCGAATGCACAAAATAAAGATATTGTAGTTGAACTTGAGAGCAATTGAACAGTTTATTTCTTGAATGGGGACAAGATTGAGTGAGAGATGTGATCTGTACTGTGTAGAAAAGTTGAAAGAGGTTGACATGGTGTATTATATACATAGTTCTCTTTTCTTTATCCGTTTGCAGGGCTAAGGAATTGAAGTAGGAGCATTGGAAAATCTTAGGATGTGTTTGTCATCATAGCTTTTTCTCAAAAAAAGCTTATGTAATTACACCTTTTTTATCTTTAATAGCTTTAATTAAAGAGTAACACTTCTGGTGAATGGTAGCTTTTATAGATTTATGTATTCCGCACCCACCCAATCACAAAACATACATTTTTTTTATAATGGCATATGTTCTCATTCTAGTATTGTTATATATGTAAAACTTAGGAGAACTGAGTTAAAAGTGCTAACATGGGCAGTTCTAATCTGGTTAGTTTGACGTCCAAACTGTATACTTTCAGAACTGTCTAAAAGAGGATTAAAAATTTGTTTATTAAAAGGACAGAGTGAGTTTTAGTTTTATAAATGCTGGCAGTTAAAACCATATTTTCAGTTTGCTTGCTGTTGTGTTGCAGATCTCCCGTGATATATTTTGTTGCTTGCCTGCCAGTTTTCCCTGTATCTGTTGATGTAGGCATTTTAGTAAGCGGCTGAAGCTTTGTTCCATCCGTACCCTAACAATTATTGCTATATGTGTTCAGGTGTTCTACTTATTGTGATGCATTAAGAGCAAGAGGAATCAGGGTTCTCTTTTAAGGAGATACTGTTCCTATTTACTCCATCTATGTGGCGTGAAAATGTAATGTATATGCATAATGACTGCAAAGCTTTGGTGATAAGCCGATGCAGCTAAATACTCCTCAGACACTTATATATTTATATTTATGTATGGATGGTACTTGATGAAGTTTGCTATATGTATCAGAGTTGTCATGTGAGTGTGCAATGTGCCATAACTAATTTGTCGTGTGGATGAAACTTTTTATTATTAAAATGATCAATCACATAAGAAACACTCTTGCCTGCGAACGCTGTAACAAGGTACTGGAGCGTGCCAGTAGTTGTAAATGTATGATTCTCGAGGGGATACAAATGAGCCGAGGTCAATAAATATGGTTATGGATTGAAAACTAGACCAGAGGCCCAAACAAGGTTAAGGACTTAAAGCCCAGCCGTCAGTAAGGAGAAGGAAAGACCGGAAAATGTTGGAGGAAGGGAGACGTCGCGTTCAAAGAGATGGTGATGTGTAGGGACCGGTAGTGGTGAGGTCTTACAATATGGAATGGGAACGGATGGATGTCGGTCGTTTAGATTATTAGTCGCTGTCTAACGATTCACGAGTCAGTGGTGATTAAAAAAGAAAGAAAGTATAAGAGGACACAACAACAGCAGCAGCAACAGCAGCAAAAGACAGACTTGACCTGACCTTATCTTTGCATAATTTTGGGGGTCCACCGCACGGTGTGGCTGTGGCAGGATGCCCAGAATCTCTGTCAGTAAAGAGTTTTTTGGTTTTTTATCGTTGTGAAGGTAAATAAAGCCAAATCTAGAGTCTACATAGATATCAAAGAAATTCATTAGGTGGGCCCAATTCCCCTTTTGCTTCTTGTTTCTTTCTTTCCTTTTTTTTTTTTTTGGATCGGAAGCCGGCTTCTTATACCAAGCCATGATTCATTCAGCATGGAACGGAAAGGAAAATTGAGGATTGGCTTTTAGCCTCAATTGCTTGATTTTCTGTGTTCTGCCAGGGCTGGCTTGGCTTAAAACTTGCATGAAACAAAATAGTTTAATTCACTCCATTCCAATTCAAATGTCTTAATACTACAGTAATACATTTATTGCAAACGCCTTAATTCAATATCGTGTAAATCCTGATTCGATTATTGAACCGTAGCTACTATCTCTTTTATATCACAAAGTAGACATCTGCTCTCTTATTGTTTTGAGTTGCGTGTTGCACTTGGTTTTCATTAAAGTGTGATCTTTACTTTCTATCAACCTCCTCTTCATAGTCAATAAATCGATAATATTTTAGAATGATTTACTATTTCGAACTATATTTGCTTGCTTCACTTTTGACTACCATCAAGTTAAAAGCTAACTCAAATTTATTACTAGTCTCATTTCGATCGAGAAAATTTAAAATTTATAGATTTGATAAAATTAATAGATTTTAAAAATTTTATTATTTGATTTGAACATAAAATTTACATATTGTTAAAGATAAATTTTAAAATAAAAAAATATATATTATAGCAATATATCATTTATTAGAAATGATAGATTTTGAATTTTTCTAACATGTAGATAGAAAAGTGAAAACTTTTAAAATAAAGGATTTTAGAGAATGATGGATTTTACAAAATCTATAGATTGTTATATCTTTTGGTTTGTCAAACAATGATTTTAACTCAAATCTATAAATTTTATAAAATACCTTAAAAGAATTCTTCTACTCATAATTATACAGATAATATTAATAATTATAATACATTTCAATCCATAGATTCTGTTACTACACAATAAATACACATTACCAAATAATATAATTGGCCATTCTCCTTTTTAAATATAATTAACCTATTTACTAATTTATTATTGTGGATTAATAATTTTCTAATCACAATAGGCAAAAACTCTATAATGACAATCAAAAACCCAAACATCTCACATCAATAAGTAAAATTCTTCTTTATAAAGAGCAAAAATCAAATAACTACCCCTGTAGTATTCTCTTATTTGTAAAATTATGCTCTCCTATCTTACTCTAAATAGAAATTCAAATCCAATTAGCAAGACTTTAAAATAGAGTTCTAAAACGCAAAAAAAAAAAATCCTTCATTTATTTCCACTGTTTCTTCCAAATAAACTAGAAAAAATCATCCTTTTTATATTTTATTAGAAATTTATATTATAATATAACACTTTAATTATAGGATAGGTAAGAATAATATCCTGTTTCAAATTTTAATATGTTAGTTAACATGCAAGCGTGCTACACACCAGTGTTTTATTCTAATTTATACATAGATACAACAGGCAAAAGTTCGTAAGCAGGACAATTTGATTTCAATTTTCGGGTGATTTCGTGGTTTTCTTGAAATTGAGGGGTACTTTAGGCTTTCCGTGTGTTATTTTAAGGGGTGGATATGTCAATTGGGTGGTGGGAAATATCTTAACGGCCTTTTTGCTTCAACCAGATTAGTTGGGGAAAACGACGCCGTATTTTAGAGTTGGAAATGTCTTTCCATTTGTTGATTATGTCAGCGACGCGTCACTGACACCGAAGCATGTCGGTGCAGATAGTAGGTGATTTCGTTATTCAGTATACTTCTGGGGGTAATTGGGAGTTGGTATGCTTGGCTTGAGGGGTATAGTTGGTTGTGTCCTAGCGAAATGACCGTTTTGGTCTTCTGTCCTTCCGCTTCAATGAGCAAAACGACTGTGTTGCGTGGGGGCAAAGATATCTTCTTCGGTAGCTGACAGATGCTTCCCTGTTTTCTTTGCGGCGTCATTATCACTAGTGAATAGACATATATGCCCTTTAGTTAGTTTGTTTATTCTTCGATGCAGCGGTTCCCGCTTGATTTGCGAAATTAGCTTCTTCCTCCTACCAACGGCATGAGTTTCTACCTAAGGGATGCAGAAACTTAATGGAATTTCCGTGTCCTTGTTTTAGAAACGTTTTGTGTTTAAAACTTTATAGAAATTTCTCAGAAAAGTATAATAAAATTGAAAATTCATTTTCAAATTGAAAACACATTTCTTAAAAAAAAATAAGGAAAAACATTTATAACTAATTAAAAATAAAAAAAATTATTAAATTAAGAATTAATATTAAAATGAAATTAAAAAATCCATTAAATTCCTAAATAAGAAAATGATATCAAAATAAAATTTAAAAGCAATCAAATTCCTAAACTATTTAGGATTAATTATTATTAAAAAATTATAGTCATTTATTTTTCTTTTTTTATAAAATTTGATTTGTTATTTTTCTTAATTTTTTAGTTTTAATATTTATTGATAGTAAGTTATGTTTGAAATAAATAATATTATTAAATATTTATATATATATATTAGTATTATAAAATTATATTTTTAATATTTATATATTTGCCTTTATATTTTTCATATTTTCTATTTTCGCATTTTCCCACGTTTCTATTAATAAATACCATTTCGTCGTTTTCATTTTCACATTTTTTTGTTTCCCGTTTCCATTTTTCTGCAACATAGGCTTTTGTTGTTTTCATTTGGCTATGGGTTATTTCCAAATGCATTCCATTTTCTTAGGGTGGGGAATGCCATTTTTGTGATATCCTAATTTTTTGGTTTCTTTTTTTTCCCCCCTTTTTGCTTTGGTTTATAATTTTGCTTTCTAACCAAATGTAATGCCATGAGCTCGATCCTAGGGTTTCTTATTAGGGCGTTCCTTATTTTTGTGGGTACTTTTTTCTTTGTCTGCATTTTTCTTTCTTTTCAAAAATTTGCATTTGATTTTTGTGGCTAATTCGTCTATCAGATAGTAATGGAGTTGATTTTATGTTTGATTTCTGTTTTAGGGAGTTAAAATTGTATTTTCTTGATATCTTTTAAGGGGTATTTCTTTATTCTTCTTCATTTTTCTTTTATTTCGCTAGGTTTTTCTATATGTTCTTTTTCTTCTATATTCTTCATTTTACACATCTAATTACTCTTGGCTTGCATTATATTGCGGGAAAGTATGAATTTGTATTAGTTACTTGGTTTGTTTTTATGGGTTTGGGGTTTTTAAGGGTTACAATTTTATTTCCTCGATATCTTTTTAAGGGTGTTTCCTTATTCTTTTTCGATTTTCTTTTATTTTGTAAGGCTTTTCTATATGTTCCTTTTCTTCTATATTCCTCATTTTACATATCTAATTTCTTTAAGCTTGCATTACATTATAGAAAAGTATGAATTTGTATTAGATGTTTTATCAGTTTTTGTGGGTTTGGGGTTCACTATTAGCGAAGAGGAGTAATGATTTAGGTGATACATTTTTTATTTAGGATGGTGATTCGAAGGAACAAAGGTCATTTACTCATAGGAGGTATAGTTTATGATTATATGTTCATAATATTGCAAGAAATTTAAAGGTTAGAGATTTGTAAGTTTGTCCACAAGGTGTTTCAGCATTTCTTACTTTACATGTTCTTTATATTTGAACTTTTTGTGTAGGTGGGTGTACAAATCATGCAATTGTATAATGTGGGGGAAAATTGGATTCAAATTTAATCACTAAACAAATGCATAAGTTGCCTCCTTAACTTTACACGATTTGTTAATGTGACACCTAAACTTCACGAGGAACCTATTTGACACCTTAAGTTTTATTATCGATCAATTAAATGTCTACAAGATTATTGTTGGTAACTAACACAAGGACATGAAAGAAGTAAATGAGTGAAAGAAACATGTGATGACGTGGACAAAAACTCTACAAACATTACATGTGTCATAACTTTTTGAGGAGGTGGATAATTTTTTTTTATCTTAATTACTTAACACTCTCATTCTTTTTTTAGTCTCAAACGGTAAAAAAAACTAAAATCTATACCCTAAACTCCATTATTCTCAAATCAAGAACTAAGAAATTATGATATGCACATTGCATGCTTAGCCATAACCTGTGTTATCCCCAAATCACGAAGGAAGAGCTTGTGGTCATTGCATGCATTATTCCCAAATCACAAAGGATAATGAGCAAATAATAGGGATGTTGTCACTATACAAATAGGTTTGCTGTGAATACCAAAGAAATTTAGAGTATGTTATATGGTTTTTTTAATCAATGTTGCGGTATTGGTGTGTGTAATGTTAGGGACTGGGGTTTTTTTGTTATTTAATCCTAAAAGCTAGGGCTTTGAATGACTGAACTTTGCCTTTTTCTTTTGTTTATATAAACCACTTGAAATTGTTTGCATTTATCTTTATTGTTGTGAAGTAAAAGTTAGTTTTAGTGTATTAGTGTGGTCCCTATCTGATAAATTAATTTTTTTTTAAATCCTACATTGCATCAAGATGGATGACTCATTTGTTAACCTTAGATGGCACCATGGGGCAGTTTCGTAAATGACCTAAACCATCGGTATACTGGTGGGTTTATGCATATTGATAAACATGTTGATGTAGATAGATTATATGCGTCTAAGTTAAAGGATTACATTAGAGAATTGGGGTATGCTGAGGTGAAAGGAACTTTTGTAGAATGAATAATGGGGTTGGATTTGTACAAATTTTTGATGAGGTTATGTTGTTAAATTCTATTGCTGGTGCGAAAGATGGTGATGTTCTAAATTTTCATCTTAAATATTTCATCAATGTGCCTCAAGTTCTGCATGAAATTTCTAATGATGATTTTGCTAAAAAGGTTAATAGTGGTGCTAGGAGGGAAGAAAATGCAAAAAGTGAGGTTGTAAATAATAAGAGGGGGGAAAGTTTAGAGAGTGAAAATGGTTATTATAGTGATAATAGAGGAAGTTCAGAAGGTGAAAGTGTTAACTTGAGAGAAGAAAGCTTAGAATCTAGTGAAGATGAGCATGAAGAATATGAGTATGCATACGAGGAGGATGAATATGAAGATCTTAGTGTTGATAGTGTAGAATATGAAGAAATTGATGGCAGTGATCTAGATGTAGCAATAAAAGCAACAATGGAAAATGTTAAGCAATTTAAAACAAATAGATCTAGGGGAGTAAAGAACCTAAATGGGGAGAATTCCTTTAGGTGAAGCAGAAATTGATTTTGGTTATGAAAATATTGCTAGATTAAGGAATAAATATGCTGGAAAGACAGGGGCAAGGGATATCTATGATATCTTAGATCCAGATAGTAGGAAGGTGAGTGATAAGGATGAAAATGAGGTTGCTTTTGAGCATGAGAGACATAAGAACAAAAATAAATCAATTCACTATGACGCTGATACTACTGTTCCTTACTTTGAGCTTGGGATGATTTTTTTGAATGCTGAGCAGTTTAGGCAAACATATAGGAAGTATGCCATAGCTAGGGTTGTATCACTTTTTAAGAGGCCTAATGAGGCAAAAAGGATAAGAGTGAAATGCAATAAAGAAAGTTGCAAGTGGTTGTTGTTTGCTAGTCTAGATAAACATACAAAAAATTTCAGTGCAAAGACTTACAATCCAGTGCATAAGTGTTATAGAATAAACAAAAATAAATTATGCAACTCCAAATGCATAGCTAAACATTATAAGGAAAGAATCTTGTCATAGCTAGGAATCATTACAAGAGAGCTTCAAAAGTTAAGTGAAGATGAGTTGAGATTGCATGTGGGATTAATAATCCGTATGAGGGCAAAACTGACAATAATAAAAAGCATGGTTAGGGACGAAAAGGTTGAATTTGTAAATTGCATGACTATTGTGATGAGATTAGAAGATCATATCTTAGGACAACTTGTTTTGCTAAGGGCAAGACACTTGAAGATGGAAAATAACTTTTTGGAGCTTTTTATGTGTGCTTTCATGGATTAAAGACAAGGTTTTTATAGGGTTTTGGGAAAATACTTAGTTTTGATGGGTGTTTTTTGAGGGGTCCAACCAAGGGACAATTACTTGTTATTGTGTCTAAAGATGGAAACAACCAGATGTTTCCACTTGCTTGGATTGTTGTGGAAGTGGAAAATAAAAAGAGTTGAAAGTGGTCCATTGCCACTTGAAAGATGGACTTGGGAATCACTAATGGTGACAGATGGACAGTTATCATAGATATGCAAAAGATGATTGTGAACTTGAGATAAGATTTTATTTATTATTTACATTCTTATATGTGTATCATATTACATTACATTTTATTTTATTATAGTGTTTGATTCCAGCCATATAAGAGGAGCTTCCTTTAGTAGAGCACAAGATGTGTGTTAAACATATGTGGCAAAATTCGAACAAGAGGTGGACGGGTGAGGATAAAAGGAAAAAATTTTGGAAAACATCTTGGTCTACATTCGAAGTCCAATTTATGGACAAGTTTAAGGAGCTTGACAAATTAGGTAAGAGTTATGTTCAAGATTTACTTAAGTCCAAATTAAACCACTTGGTGTACGACATATTTTAGTTTTGATTGTTAATGTGATGTTGTTGACAATAATATGTGTCGGACTTTTAACGGTTGGATTCTAACCCTAAGGTGTTATAGCATTATTACCATGTTAAAAGGAATTAGAATCCAAGTTATGAATGGGGTTGGGGAGATGAGAGAGTTTGCTCAAACTTGGATTGCAAATATATCTCCTATGGCTATAACCAAGTTAGAAAACAATGTTACACACTCTATGAAATGTCAAATCAACTATAATGGGGAGACTGGTTTTGAAATAGTTGATGGTAAGTATGGTCATACACTAGATCTAAGAATACAAAAATGCACATGTAGAGCATAAGAGTTAAAAGGTATTCCTTGTGCTAATGCTAGATTAGTTATGCATCATAGAAACCTAGAATCATCTGAGTATATTGCTAAGTGGTATAGGAAAGAAATAGTTATAAGGTCATATGGGTATGTGTTACAACCTATAAAAGGAATGAAGCTGTAGCCAGAATCAAATAATTCTCTCATGGAGCCACTTGAACTAAAAAAGAAAGCTAAAAAGTTGAGATTGAATAGAATGAAAGATAAAGATGAGCCAAAGAAAAGGAAATTTGGGAAACAATTGAGGAAAGGCATTCAAATGACTTATTCATTATGCCACAATATTGGCAAAATAAACAGGGTTGCCCATGGAGAACTACTAGAGCATCACAAGTGAACATTAGTTATTATTAATTTTGATGCTTTTATCATTTTAAGTGTTTATACTAATAATATAATTCAATGTCTTATAGAGCACTAGTTGTGGAGATCCAGCTGCTTCAACAAATCAAAGTGGATTGAGTGACAAAAGAGGAAGAGAAGGAAGAAGTGGTGTCAATATTAAAAGTAGTGGTATGGGTAGATTAGGTGATGGTAGAAGGGCTTATGTAGGTCCTTATATGAATGGTGGTAGAGGAAGTGATGGAATAAATGAAACAACCTTAGGTTCAGTTACTGCCTTGAAAGGAAAAAAACCAAACACAATAATGCCAACACCACCCCATCCCAAACGGACCTTAAGGAGTGGGATCGAGATATGATGACAGGACTGGGGGAATCACATTTCATGTAAGTCATAATTACTTCCTTTTATATTGGATTTTATTATTGTAACTTTAATTTGGTTGATTATTGCAGAGCACATCTTGTGTCTTAAGGATCATTAGTGAACCTGTGATTAAGAGATCAAATGAAGTAAATATTGATCTAGACTTTAAACCACAAGGTCTAAAGTGGCAAAACAAGCTAGTTATCACATCTAGGCAACTTCAACAATAAAGAGACATTCATATGATGAATATGAGGCGCAATGCCAATTAAGGTGGATCACAAGGAAGAGAAAATGCAGGACATGGCTCCATACAATAGAATGGTGTTTGACTTGACATGTGTAATTGAAGTTGACAGAATGTGATCTTAGATTTCTAATGTGATAAGGTATTTAATTATAATAAACTATTTCTACTTGTACTAAACTATTTTGTCAAAGTGCTTCTGCACCATGAACATATCGTAATTGTATTTTGCAATATCATTGTTTTAACACATTATGTATTTTGTCAGTGTTGCAATTTGTTTTTCTGCAATTTGCAATTTTAAATGTTGTTATGTATGTTGTTATACGTCCCTCTGTAATTGACAACTTTAAATGTTGTTACGTGTGCTGCTATATGTCCCTCTGCAATTTGGACTTAAGAATTTGAATGTTGGAATTCTGCTACATGTGCAATTTGCAATTTAAATGCTGCAATTTTGAAGAAATATATTTATTTTGAAGATAAATAAAAGTTGCAAATTTTGAATGCTACAACTTTAAGTTTGTTATGCTTTTAGAGTTTAAGTAACAATTTTGAATTTTTAGTTTTAATTTAGAGTTAAACACAATCCACAAACACAAGAACAATAATATTCTATAATAGACTACTTTAAGTAAAAATTTTTTCTAATTTTACATAATCTACAAACACACACAAATACAAGAACAACAACATATTCTCACACTTTAGTGAAGTTAAACACCAATTCTTCCATTATATTCAAGGTAGACATCAAATATTACAAAATACTTGTTTCATTACAAATATTTCACAATAAACAAATACTTTGCTCCCACTATTAATCCCTATCAACCACAAATTAACACTAATAAAACCACTTTTGTCTCAGCTTCACAAAGATAATAAGAATTACAATAACCAATAACCATCTCGGCTTCTACTTTCTAAATTTGATCCTTTCTTCTTCTAAATCTTTCACCCTTTGTAGTAACCCTATAATCACATGCTTTGCGTGCTCCTCTATTGGAGGATGTAGCTAGAGAAAGAAGTTACAAGCTCCTCGTCTCTATTTCAAGAAAATCAGTACTTAGCAAACAATATCCAATCAATCAAGTTCACAAAATTAACATGTCAATTTCACAAAATTTACTTACCCCAAATTTAGCACACTTAAAAACCTTCTTCCAGGATTTGGAATCAATCCATGAACACTTAAAAGCAACAAGCTCTCTACAATTGCAAGCTGGAATTGCAAGCTTCATGGTAAAAGGGGAAATTTTGGAGAGACAAAGGAAAACAGAATGAGTGAGAAATTTATAAAATTGAAGCATTTCAATTTTCAATTGCTTCAATTTTATAGCTCTACTCTATTAAGTCTAACGGTTATATTTTTTATAGAAAAAGAGAGAGAGAGAGAGAGAGAGAGAGTAACATAGTTAATTTAAAATTTATTTACTGTTAGGTTTATTCCACATCTGTTTTTTACTTTCACTCATTTCTACGCGTGTTTAAGTGTTAATTAGTCAATAATAAAACTTAAGGTGTCAAATAAATTGCTCCCAAAATTTAGCATGTAAAATTTAGTCGGCAACTTATGCATTTGGCCTTGGTTATTATATCCGTTGGTTTCTGTTATGTCTTGTTCCTTTTGAGTACATGTAATGTAAAAGCGGTTGAGTTTAGTGGGTATTGACACCTGTTCCGTTTGTAACATTTGTTTCTCTTATCAAATGGTGCTGAGATGTTATGATTAGTGCTTTGTTATATGGGGAAATTGTCTTTGAGTTATTGTAATGCCATGGTACCATGAATTGAACATAGCAATGGGTTATTGGTTAGACGTATGGTGGCGTTATTATGACTTGGGATTTTTGCTTTGTTTAGATGAATATATACCATGTCATGGATGTTGTCGCGCCATTTGATATGCTGAGATGTTAGTAATACACGGTACTCTTAGCGATCTAATATGCGAACTGGTTACAAATATTAGTTTAGCTTCATCTGTTTTTCCTTCTCCCACCACTTGCTCTGTTTTCTACTTCTTTGGTTTAGGTATGCTATTATGCGAGCCAATTTTACCTCTTCCCAGCTGCATTTGCGATTTTCTGAGCCTTATGATTTCCACTCTTGCTTACTATTTACTATTTTTGGTTTTAACTCTGTGTTCCTGGTATTATATGTGCCGATGGAGTGTTAGAAATATTTTGGGGCTTTTTTGAACGGTTCCAAGGTGTTGGTGTATGTTTTCTTATATAACATGCCGCCAACGCTTTCTTAGTGTATTATTAGGTTTGAATAGTGTAATTTTTGCTTTTTCACAAACATATGGACTCCATAATTTTGTTAAAGTATTTGGATACATCTAATTGAAATTGAGGTCTTATTATTGGACAAATTGATTGATAATAAAATATAATTTTTTACAGCTACATCTTTTTTTGGTTATCTAGAAATATAAAATTAAAGTAAATTATTGATTCTTTCTATCATTTAAATTTTTTATTAGGAAAAACATAATTTATTGTGTAATTGAATGGAATGTTTTAAGTTTTTATATTAATAAATTTTAAATAACATATTGAATTATAACATATTTTGAAACAAAAAGTTAACTACTGAACTAAATATGTTATCGAAATGTTTTGTAACCAAAAGTATAAAATGATAACGAATTTAACTCCCAAAAAATAATTTTTTGACAATATTATTTTTTCTGGGGGTTCAGTAACTATAATGGGTTTTTTTTTATTAAATGAATTATGACATTTTTTTACTGTTTCTCTTCTTTTTTTTTTTTCCCCATATTTTCTAACTTTGACCTAAATAAGTTATTTTACATATCAAATTTTTTTTCCCCGATAATAGTGATAAAATTTACCACTCAGAGAAAATAAAATGTTTATCTCAATAAGTTCTATTTTGTTAGATAGAACTAATTGAAATTAAGATCTTATTGTTTGGCAGAATATTGATTCATAACAAAATATAATTTTGCAATTGTTTAGCTTTTTCATATTGACTTTAGATTATCTAAAACATATAAAGTTAGGGTAATTTGTAATTCCTTTTAATTACTTAAGTTTCTTATTAGTGAAAATATAACTTATTGAATAATTGAATAGCATCTTTTAACTTAAATTGATATTTAATTAATAAATTATCTTTTCTGAAAGATGGAAGAAAGTATTTATTTCAATAAATTATAAATAGCTTATTAAATTGTAGTATACTTTATAAAAAAAATAGTGAACTAATTAATTATGCTATTGAAATTTTTTTTATGAAAAAATATAAAAATTTTAAAGGATTTAACTTCTCGTAAAATAATTTCTAAAAAAAAAGAATTACTTAAGGGGTTTAAGTAGCTATCATGAGACTTTTTCTTTTTTATTTAATAATCTGTGACACTTTTTCTCTAGAAATAATTTCCCAAAAATTAGTGTTTTTCAAGAGGCTTAAGTAGCTATAATGGGTCTTTTTTTTTATAAAAAAAAAAAAAAAAGAGTTACGATACTTTTTTTTGGTCCTTTTTGTATTTCTCTCAACTTTGATATTTCCTAAATTTCACATGAACAAGGTATTTACGTATCAAGTGTGTTTTACGTTTTTCTTTTTCGAATTGATAGTAGCCCGGAAAAAATGATGCCCCCAGCAAATCTAATCTATTTCTGGAGTATACTGTTCTGCTTAAAGTAAATTTTTTTTTTATTTTTTATTGAAGTTATTTAATTAATTGTTTAATAATAGTTGGTCATTTCCATTTTGTGTTTGCTTTGATGTTTTGTGGCTTTTCGGCCTATAAGTTTTTGCTTTGTATGAAACATTTTTTAAAGGTTAAAAATTAGAGTTTTTAATTTCTTTTTTCCAATTTTCTAACATATAGTATGAATAATTTCGTTACGCTACTTAATTGTGGTGGGTTTTTTGATGACGAAATATACGCGGGTGGTGATGTTTAACTTTTTGATAATGTAGATCCAAATAAAATATGTTGGTTTGATTTTGCGTCATTTATTAAGGATTTAGGGTATTCGAAGATTTTAGAGATTGTACTTGTCCAGTCTTATGATCCTCAAAAGTTGTGTTTCTTTCATAATGATACAAATGTTAGGAGAATGCTAAATTTAATTTATCCAAAGTACTATGTTATTATTGTGTATGTTAAAACTGAATGTATTCAGGAGTTGGTTGAACAAAATAATATCATAGAGAAAATAGAAATGATGTTGGTGGAGATGCAAAAGCGAGTAATGATGTTAAAAATGCAGTTGATGAGATTACAAAAAGGAATGAATTTGTACATTATTATCAAACTGCTTCTCAATTTAGGTTGTACTTTGGCATATTTAATCCTGTCTATATTATATTTAATAAACTAAATATGTGATATTTATTATAATATTTTAAGATAATATGTTTGCATATTATCTGTGGTTGTCTTTAAAATGTGTTTTTTTAAAATGTTTTATAATGGCAAATAACATGTTTAAATGTCTTATTCCCAACAATTTTATATTTTGTTGAATTATAATTAAGTCTTTTTTTTTCCTTATAGGTTTACCTTTTATCCATAACAACCAATTACTCTATTTTTGTTAAAATATTACTATTTTATCTAGAGAAGAAACATTTTAAAAATTGAATAAATATCTCTGTATTTTTTTATGTCTATTATTATTTTCCATATATTACTAACATTACTTTTACTCATATACTAATTTATATTTTCAATTTATAGACAGTTACTATTAGCATACCGTTGGAAATAATCTTGAACTATGTATTTCGACAACTAAATTCACCTCCTGCTATATTCGAAGTGAAAGAGAATAGAACTAATGCTTCCATATACAATGTTTATTACGAATATAGAGATGACACGGGCCAAACAATTCATTTCGGTGCAAGCGGAATCAATCACGAAAGCGTCACCAATGCTAATCTACAGCAGCTATGGTTGCTTTGGTTCATCTAAGATGTATTTTCAACCTAAACATTATTGACTATTATTATACAGAAATGTTATTTTATAAATTACATTATAATAACTTAGAAGAGAAACTAAATCGCTTAAAGAATATTTATGAAATTTCAAGGAATTAATACTTTTTAGCTAAAACTTGATAATCTATTGTTTCATAATGTCATCTTTCAACTTTTTGTTACTACTTATGTGTATGTCTATACAGTTATATATAATATATTTTTTTGTTCAGACATTATTCGTTTACATTTTAGCACTTTTTACCTTGTGATTTATAAATTATATTTTAAAAAATAACTTATCATGATGATTAGGGCCTGCAATATCGCGCGGTCTGCCCTAGTATTATTAAATAAATAAGTAAATTAAAAACAAGAATATCAAATTTAAATGGTGAATACATAATTATTAATAGAACAATAATATGTAATTTGAAATAGATAGTAATTAAATATAAACATGTTAAATCTTACATAATGATATGGTAAAAAAAAATGTAATACAATAAATGAAAAATTAAACAATTTCAATAGGCACAATATCTAGTAAATTAAAATATAAATTTAACATAAAATTTAATATTCTAAATAAGTGGAAATAATAAAAGTAATAAGAATACTACTACGATGAATATATAATGTAAAATACTTTTAAAGGAAAATGAAAATTTGAATCAAAATATATAAAGTGGTTATATAATAACATTGGGTGCTATTAATTATTATCTTGGGAATGAATACATTGAAGCGTTTGTAAAATAAGTAAAAAATTTCAACATATAGATAGATAGAAAAAGAATGGTGCAACATAAAACACACTTTTTTACATTATACTTAATGTAAATAAATTCTATAATTTTTATGCAATTTATCCTTAAATCTATATTTTACATTTTTTATATAAATAAAATTTATTTCATTTAATTGATTATAACTAAACCAAATTCTATCCAATTTGATAAAATTTATAAATAAATTTTAAAATTATAATTTTTATATTGTAACAAAAATACTTTTAGTTAAAAATACTTTTTTATTTTGCTTTCTATTTTCTCTTTTATTTCTCCTACTCTCTCTCCTCTTTTTTATTCTCTCTCTTCTCTTTTT
>CATIWR010165669.1:0-103589 GCA_949677035.1 Omphalea diandra | reverse complement strand
TCAAAATAAAAATGGTTCATTGTTTGTCCACATGGTTCATTATGTTTTTGATAAACTTCAGCTTCATATAGTCTTTAGCCATTCAACAACAATCATTGATTAAAAATAAATAAATTATGAATCAATTTATTTTCTATATATTGATTTATGCTTCTTATATATATATATATATATATATAATAAAATAGAAAAAGTATGATATGTGTTTGAAAAGAATACTACTATTGGTATAGAGATATCCATGTGAATATTCTCATGGATGGCTCTATACTAGTTGCAATTGATAATAAAATAAAATATTTCTTTGCTCTAATTCATTATCATGGATGGCTCTGTACAACATACCATTATTCTTAAAACATTGTTCTTATGGATGGAGCAAAGATGTAAAAAAGAAAGAAAGAAAGAAAAGAATAACTTACAATTCACCAAAGCTGCCATTATTCTGAAAACATTGTTCTTATGGATGGAGCAAAGATGTAATATATATATATATAAAATTTACAATTCACCAGTGCTCCACTTTTGTAAGTATTTATCCCTAAAAAATCTTAAGAGCAAATTTAGTTACTTGAGCTTTATTGTCAGATACCATCAACATCAATTTTCACAAACAAGAAAAAAATAATTGATCGGAGTTAATTGGATCTGATATATTGGTAAAGCCGTCAATCCATGGTGTCAATATCTAAGCATAAAACCATAAACTCAAGTTGTATTTAGGTGGATTGAACTGTAAGAAAATCTCAAGAAAGAAGAAAAAAGATATGAAGAAAATAATATTATATTTTTGTATAGGATTCAGAACCCCCTATTCTATGCTTTACAATTGCTTTATAATTGCTTATATACAAATATCATGTGAGTGTTCGATTAATAGTACAAATCTAGTTCAAATACAATATTAATGAATCTACAAATATTCATAAATCTTATATACTACTACTACAAGTTGAGCCTAAATCTTATATACTACTACTACAAGCTGAGCCTAAGTCCATAAGAAAATATGCCTTAAATCTGAAGGCTTATCATTTGAAATCTAAAAGCCCATCAAAATCATGCCAGTGTAAACAATGTCCCCTACAATTTTATGATCTCATGAGTGACTTATAGAATTGTAACCCATTAGAGGTTTTATTTGCTTAAGAACACTTTGCCCAATAACAACTCGCCTAAGAATAACTCGCTCATGAACACTTCACCGAAGAATAACTTGCCTAAGAACACTTTCCCAACTTGCCCAAAAAAGACTTCATCCAAGAACACCTTGCCTAAGTAATGTCATGAGTTATAGAATGGTAACCCATTAGAGGTCTCATTTGCCTAAGAACAACTCACCTAAGAACACCTCGCCTAAGAAATGTATTGCTAAAGAAGAAAGCTGAGAAAATCTCAATAGCAAGTGAATTTGAATCTCAAATTCAATTTGCCTAAGAATAAACCCATCGTGCTCTATGGAATATGACATTCACCCAAGAAGACTTTGCCAAGTAATGTTTTGCCATAGACAAGAACTAAGGAAATCTCAATAGCAAGTGAATTGGAATGACATTCAATTTGCCTAAGAATAAGCCCATCATGGTCTATGGAATATGAAATTTGCCCAAAAAGACCTTGCACAAGTAATGTTTAGCCAAAAAAGATAATTAATGAAATCTCAATAGCAAGTGAATTTGAATCACATTTAATTCACTCAAGAATAAATACATCATGCTTTATAGAATATGAAATTTGCCCAAGAAGATCTCACTGAAGTGATATACTCAAAGGAAATAGTTGACAAAGCCTTATTTGAAGACCTAAGCTCATTTGCCTAAAGAGACATTGCCCATGTGATATACTTAAAGCCGAGGCCTTATTTGGAGACTTGAACTCATTTGCCCAAGAATAAACTATTCACACCAATTCTTAAATGAAGAGCTTTGCCCAAGACCTCCATAACACTAAACCATCTTGTATCCTACCAAAGCCTTATTTTCCTAAGAAGACATCACCCATGTGATATGCTCAAAGGAAATACCTAAAGCATAATTTGGAGACCTAAACCCATTCTCCCAAGAATGAACTCATCAGGCTCTATGGAATATCAAATTCACCTAAGACTTTTATGTTGAGCTATTATTAGCCAACTATCAACACCTCTAATTACCGAAAATACCTCACCTAAGGTACTTATTGAGCTCCTTGGGTGATACTCACCCATCAGAGTATCCCTTTAAAAGGTAGAAAATATCTTACCTAAGTGGGGAATGACCAAGGTACTTGAAACCCTTTGAACAACATTTGACTGTCATATTACCACTTTAGAAGCTAGAAAATCTCTCACTTAACTACAAATTTGCCACAAGTGTCCATTTAAATTGGGTAAGTAAAAGGCTTATAAATCCACTAGTTTTGAGCAAATCACATCCCCCTCGAACATGGCTCTCTGCCTAGGCCTGGTTAAAAAATTTCAAAGATAAAAGGCATATCATATTTATTTTAATCTTATCTTTAGAAGTGCTGGGCAATTTCTCCTTAGGTTACCATTCTTTAAGCTTTTTTAGCACCCAAACTTTCATAGAGCCACATTTATTATGGTGAATTTTCGAATCATAAAACTTGGGCTTGTCATCTGGCTTGTATATCTTCTTACATAACTTAAGCCTCTCCCTTTCTTGATTTGCCTTGAGCTCTTTAATTTCCTTATCATGTCAAGCTTTAAGCTCATGTTTGACATTCCTTCAAGCCTGACCTTCTTCTATTTTAACTCTAAATTATTACTTCTGCCTCTAGAACCTTTTTCTCTGGGTCTTAGTTATTTGAGTCTAAGTAGGTCGTCTAAAGGCAAGGTGATCGAAAACACCATTATTAGGCCTATGTTCCTTCCAAAGATCTATGGTTGTTAGGTTTAGTATGAAAGTTTTCCTCAGCCGATCTACACTTTATTACTCCAATTGATCAGCCTCTACAACTGGTCTTTTTACTAGGCCTAAGCCATTTGGGTAATGTTCACCCATGTTCCCTAGTATTTCTGACCTCTGAGTGCTCACCTAATCTATCTTTTTACACAATATGAGCATAAGACACATATGGGTGTCTATACGAATCATATCTTTACAACCCCCGTTGCTTTATCTTTTTAGGAGACTCACACTTAGCCACGGGCTTGAACTCTGAGTTAGCCAAACTAACATCTTTGTCTTAGGCTTTTTCTCATAAGTTGAAGGATCATAAGCTTTGCCTCAGCTATAAGTGTCCTTTCAATGGTCGAAGGAGTCATAGACTTTGTCTTAGTTATAGGCTTTTTTTTGTCGGGCTTTGACAATACTCGTTAGACAATAAAAATAGTTATCTTTCAGAATGGCTCAGTCTTAATATGTGCCTAATTCTTTATAGGGAACATGATTCTCCCTTTCTCGATGGCCTTTTGAAACCACATTTCTAAAGTTAATGCAATTCTTGGTCGAATGCTTTTACACATTATGGTACTTATAATAATGTTTCCTTTAAGCTGCCCATCCTTCATGAAGTAGTTGAATATCTCATTTGCCTTAGTAAAGTCAAATGAGTACTCCTTAGCAATCCATTCGATCTTTTCCTTGGCCATCTCCTTCTGTTATGGCTTAGGCTTGGCTAATGATGGGATTCATACCATTTTCTAGGTACCAACTTAGCTATATTTCCTTCTTCTTCATCTGAGTTTGAGTTATCATACTTAATAGTCGTTACATAAGCATCTTTGTAGTAAGTCCCTTTAGAAGATGACTTTTTTTGCTCGGCCTCCTGCAATAACTTCTTAAATCTAGTTGCTCTTGCACTCAGCTCATAAAGATACTTGAACTTGTAATCTTCAAAATGCTTACAGATTTTAAAATGAAGCCTCTTCAATGCTAAGGCAACATAGTCAGCCTCAGGTAGTTTAGTGTGACACAAAGTTTTGACCTTCCTAAGCTTAGGAATGTACTTTTTGATCGACTTTCATACCAAGTATTTTGCTTGGGTGAGGTTAGCCAAGGAAATTGATGGAGAAGTCTTGTAAAATTTAGTGTAAAATCTCTCCTCCATGACTTTCTAGCTTGCTATAGACCCAACCAAAAGATTAATGTACCAAATGAAGATGGTCACAGTGAGTGAATTTCTAAATAGCCATAGCTTTCAAAAATATTTGATCATTGCTTCTCTACATGCCATGAAAAACCAAACAAAATGCTCAATCATTGAGTCATTATCCTCCTTTAAAAATAAAGTAAACTAAAAAACGTTGTAATCTTTTGGGAAAGGATACAACTTGTCTACCCACTTAAGGTATGACTTTGAATATATAGGCATTAGTAAAGGCTTCATGTTAACCTCTATCTTTTTAAGAGCATCAATCAACTTACAATGATATGGGGTACTTGGGTGGTACTCATATTTATATTATGGTTGAGTCGTTTGTTCTCCTAAGGTACCTGATAAAGGTATTACATTACCTAGAGTATTAAAAGTAAAAACCATAACAAGTCCTTGAGCTATTGGACTTTGCTGATAGTAAGTTGAAAGTTGTGTGTTCGATTAGAAGGCCCGTTGAAAAGAGTTTTGATGTATAGCTACTCCTTCCTAGCCTAGCGATTAACTGATAGACCCTTAAGGGTTTTGGAGAGTCCGCGATTCACATTGCTTAGGCGAATGAGTATGTGTAATGTATCCAATTCCTTTTGAGCATAAGGCCTCATCGAGCTAGAAGCCTTAGTAAGAAATCTCCTATCTGGTGTTGGACCCTACCTTCCTTTAAGCAAGGTGGTCAATTGGTTAAGGCAATTGTTCATCTAATCCAACCCTAACCTAATGTCCTTTTGGGTTGTTTTATTGTCCTATTTTAATGGTTGTATTATAGTGGCCATCTAGTTGATCATGTTATTGTATATGGTGTGATTCTCAGCCATAATTTGCCTAGTGATTTGAAAATAGTTAGCGATTGCGAGGATAAATTGTTTGGGCATGAGAGCATGCCTTTGATAGTCGACCAAATCATCCCCTTGAGTTGGGTCATTAGCATGTGGGTTCTCATTGGACTTATTATTGGTCATAACTATAACAGTCTCAATTTGTGTGGTTTGCTCTTTCAATTGGTCTAATTACTCGCGAAGACCTTGATCCCTAATCTTAACTAGCATACAAGGGTCTCATTGAGCATGCCAAAAAGATGTTTATCCTAAAAAATCTTAAAGCAAATTTAGATACTTGGGCTCTGTTGCCAAATACTATCAACTTTAATTTTCACAAAAAATAAATATAATAATTGGCTAGAGTCAATTGGATCTAATATTAAGGTAAAGCAATGAATCAATGGTGTGAGTATCTAGGCACAAACCATAAACTCATGTGGTATTTAGGTGAATTACACCATCAACCAAAAAAATCTAAAGAATAGAAGAGATCTAGGGAAAATAATATTGTATTTCTATATAGGGTTCGGAACCTTTATTTTGTACCTTAAAATTGCTTATATACAAATTATCTGTAAAGGTTCTATTAAGAGTACAATTGTAGTTCAAATACAATATTAATGAATTTATAGATATTCATAAATCTTATCTGCTACTACTATAAGTTGAGCCCAAGTCCATCAGATAGTACACCTCAAACCCAAAGGTCTATCACTATAGGCATAGTTTAGACCCATGAGAAAATATACGTCTTGAGATCCAAAAAGCCCATTAAAATGAGGTTGGGTGTAAACATCAGTTTCATTTGTCTTGCATGCTGACTATAAGAAGTCTTTAGCAAATTTGACTCTTCAAATTATGTAAAGGTAAATAGATATATAAGTCCTACGAATTAGGTTTTAATGATTGACTCACTTTTATAGATAAATTCTAAATCATGCTTTACGTTTTAACTTTTCAAATCCGTAAGGTTTTATGTTTTTAAGATTAAAAACAAAATATATTTTTATTGAGAAAAAATTTCATAATAATTTATATGTTAATAATCATCTACATATTCATATGCATTTAAGAACATAATATAATTTCATGCTAATATATATGTTTTAGATTTTCACACAATATAATTTGAAATCAAAATCTATTAAAAATCCTATCTACTAATTTTTTATAATAAAAAAGAAAAAGAAAATTTTTTATAATAAATATCCTATCTGCTAATATATATATATTGAAAGACGAACAACTGCAAAAGTATTTGCTAAGGATATTTTCTTTAAAATGAAAGTTGGGGCTCGAAGATGATCAAATACCGTCCAAGTCTCAACTATAAATGATGTTGACCAGGGATTGATGGATGTTGTTTTTAGTACTCCGTCGGCACCTTATGAGAAATCAAAGTCTTTAGCTTTCGGGGGGGAGCATGGTCGCAAGGTTGCAACTTAAAGGAATTGATGGAAAGGCATTAACAGGAGTAGAGCTTGCGGCTTAATTTGACTCAACAAGGGGAAATTTACCATGTCTAAACATAATAAGGATTGACAAACTGGGAGTTGTTTCTTGATTCCATGGGTAGTGGTGCATGGTCATTCTTAGTTACTTGAGTGATTTGTCTGGTTAATTTCGTTAACGAATAAGACCTCAACCTGCTAACTAGCAATGCGAAAGTGTGTGTGTGTGTATTTGAATTTTTTTTCTTTGTTTGGTATGCATCGTTGTAGTTTATAATTAATGACATAATTATATATACTTAAGAGTAATATGAGTTTATTACTAATAGAGGCGAGCACGAGGTAGAGCGATTCAGGAATTTTGAAATTTTTAGAATTGTTCTGAATTTTTAAGGATCTCTTTTTCGAGAAATTGACACCGTCCCAAATTTTCAAGATGGTATGGTTCGATTACTCAACAAAATTGTAACTGTTCAGTTTGATTTTTCAATTATTTTGGTACGATTTAATTCGATTATGTATGATTCGGATATTCGACACTTCTAACTTTTAATTATCAATATTTCATGTTACTAAAAAAATTTAAGAGTATCACTTTTTAAAATGAATAAAAATTAAATAGTATATACTATTATATTTATACGTTAACTGAAATTGAGAAATTCAATTATATTAAATTGAATAATTTAGTTAGTATAAATTTTTTTATTTTATATCAACTATTAATAATAATTAGTTAAAATATTCTATTCAACTTTTTTAAAAAGACAAAAAAATTTATAATAAAAAAATAAAATTATTGGTTGAAATGACTTTATTTTATTAAAATGAAATTCTCTTTTCTTTTTTTGAGAAAATTTTTTAACACCATAAAAAGTTAATTTTTACCACAAAGTTTCAAATATTGTAAAAATAATAAAAAGAGTTATAATAAAAGGCTTTCGTCACTTATACTTTTAAGCAAAATAGTGATGCAGTAGTATCAATCGTCAGTTTCAAATATAAATATTATGACAACACTTTTGTCATATATTATATAACTAATTATGAGAAAATTATATGAATAATCACCATATATAAATCATTTGTGATGAATGTGCATGCCTCGTCATTGAATATAAATAGTGAAGACAAAATAATTTCGTCACTTATAAATTAAACTAATTAGCGATGAATTATTATAATGTCATAACAGATTGATATTTATAACAATA
The DNA here is from genome assembly GCA_949677035.1 of Omphalea diandra. NCBI lineage: Eukaryota > Viridiplantae > Streptophyta > Magnoliopsida > Malpighiales > Euphorbiaceae > Omphalea > Omphalea diandra. The sequence continues at coordinate 96,011 of CATIWR010165669.1, read as the reverse complement.
AAAGTTGTCATAAATTATTATCATCCAGTCTACAAAAATTTGCCTTCAAAAAGTTTTGGTATAAAATTTTGACTCCAAATTAACTTGTGATGAATATATGTGCATCACAATTGAATATATATATATATATATATATATTTATATATATATATATATATATAAAATACGAACTTGTTTCTAGAATTTTTTTACACAATATTTTACCTTTAAATAAAATTTTGACATATTTGTATCCATCATCACCAAAGGTTAAACATCGATGATGAAATAACAGTGTCACTAATTGATTCAAACAAATAGTGATAAAATATGACATCGTCATCAAAAGAAAAAAAAAATTGTGATGCCAAATATCATCGTTAATTACTATCAATTTCTCATTTAAAGATTTTTCTCCAAAATTTTGATATGAAATTCTACCTCTAAAAAGTTATGTGACAAAATTTATTTTTATCTTAATGAAATATGCAAATTAGTGATGACGTAAAAGATACATAATGACAAAAGTGAATGTTTTGGTGACAATTATGAATTTCGTAATGTCTAATCAACAAATTGTGATAAAATTTTGGATGTGACGAGAAAATTTGTCATAAAATGTGTGTTTTCTTATAGTGAGAAGCATCAACTTTATGAAACAATTAGAGTTTTTATTTTGTTAACCTTTTTTTTTTTTTTGACTTTTTAGCCCTCATTGCTTTCTTTAATTTATGTTCTTTGTATGTGGTCTTTTTTGTCAATTTAGTTTTTAATGGTTTTTATTTATTTTAATCAAATGACCATATTTACCTTTAATATTATTATAAAATATACGGGTCATAAAGGGATTGAATCATGTTGACATGACTCAACACGACCCTTGAAATTAAACGGGTTAGAGGTCAACCCATTATACGACCCATTTTTAAACAGTGTCGTAAACGGGTCAACCCATTTATTGGAGCAAACTTGTTAAGGCTCAACCTTAACATGAAAATTTTACGTGTTTTGCAAGTTAGGTTAGCATGTCATGACACATTTTGACACCTCCTACATGAGCGTATAGGTTTAGAGGGTTGTTGTAATAAATGACTCCCGCAAACTTATGGGATGGTTGTCATTAATGTGTGCTTAGCCAAGTTAGAATGTAGAGAAGGGTTATCAAATCCATAAGGACTAAGTTATCAAATACTACTGATTCAATTACTATGATTATCTAGAGTACGTTATGATATATGTGAAAAGTTAATCTAGAAAGCGACTAACTAAAATTAGCAAATAAATTATTATGACAATGATAATAAAAATTTAGGACTAAGTTATCCCTTACAATGGATGTACATTAATTAATACACACTATTAGAGAAAACCATTTCTATCTCAAGGATTGGTCATTCAAGCTAGAAGATGAATTATAGGTGTATAGAATAGCCTTCAAAACTCTCTTTGTTATGTCTCCTTATTGTTTGGTTTTTACAAAGACTTGTCATCGTTTAGTGAAGTTGGAGCATAGTGCATATTGGGCCATTAGATTGATAAATTTTTATCTCAAGACAATAAAAAAGAAGTGTTTACTTCAACTATATAAGCTAAATGAAATTTGAATGAATACTTAGAAGAGTGCCCAAATATATAAGGAGAAAACTAAGCTTTGGCATGACAAAAATATTCACAAACACTCTTTTGAAAGGGGACATCAGGTATTATTATTTAATTTTCACCTTAGACCCTTTCTAAGAAAGCTAAAATCATATTGGTTTGGACCGTTCAAAGTGGTGCAAATTTTTCATCATGAAGCTGTAGAGTTGTAAGGAAAATGTTCCAAAATGTTCAAAGTGAATGACCAACATTTAAAGCCTTATTACTGTAGAGATGCATTACAAAATAGAGAAATTCTTCTCTTAAATACACCATCAAATTGAAAATTATGAAAAAAGTCGAGCTAATTACTATATACAAGTGTTTATTAGGAGATAATCCAATGGTTTCAATCATTTTAGTATGTTTATTTTAAGTTCTGCATGCTATCAGTTTTCAATTTTTAGTCAAATCAGTATTTAAATTCTTAAAGTTTTAGTAATTTTTACAAGTTTAATTCTCAGTTAGATTATTGTTTTTGAGTTAAATTCAAGTTAATTTTGGTTTATTTATGTTAATTGAAGGTTATCTTGGAGCAAAAATATTGGAGGAATAGTGGTAGCTTTTATTTTAAAGGGTACAACAATATATATGATTAAAAATGGAGGAAGAACACTAAAATGGAGCAGTAGACATAATGCATGAGTCATGTAATTGGCCATGTAAAAGTATAGTGATAGGTTTACATTATTACAAGAAGATGAATCATTAGTTTTATCAAGTTATAGTAGAAAAGCTATTGCATGAGGCCATGTTTCCGCCCATGTCAACATCGGATGCCCTCCCCACTTAGAGTCCACCTTCTTCCTCATAACCTTAACACACTCAAACCCTAACACCCTGTAGTGTTGTTACTATTTCCTCCCAAATCTATTCATTTTCTCTCTTCGCTAAAAATGACCCAACCTAACCATGATGGTCGCCAAAATGACTGCAAAGAGTACATTGACCAGATCTTCTCCTAGCTCCTTCTCATTATGACCTTCGAGAGCTTAAATTTACTTTTCATCCTCTTCATCCAAAAATGACTCAAAATCATCCTCACCACTAGCCCTAGTTCCATTCACACCTAATTTCGAGTTTTAGGATTAAACCTAACTCATTCGTTATTAAACGTTCAAAACCTGAAGCTTTAAAGTAAACAAATTTCTTTATGAGCCTACTCTACAAACCCTCGAGTTAAAGAGAGAGGTGTTTAGGCTTTTGACAAATAGTGGGTTAGACTAATTTGCCTACCTCCGACCACTCTCCCATGACATCCTTCATTTGTAGTTTTTGGCCACTCTCACAGCTGGACAAATTGAGGAATTCAATCGCTCTCTACCTTTACTATGCGTCTTTTGGCATCATTCAAATGGTGCCAATGGATATGTTTAATGATTTATGTGGATTCTCTAATGAGGATCATGTTAGACTGTGTCTATCATACAATAAACAAACATTTTAGAAGTAAATTATAGAAGAAGACTTAATGTTTATGGTAAACCGTTCCAAATCTCATGAGATTAGGAACTCAACACTATGATATGTTCAACATTTTCTAGTGTATACTATCTTTGCACGAGGTGAGAATACTAGACTTATTACAAAACATTATCTATTTTTCATTTAGTATATGGTGCAGGGCGAGAGGCCAAACTGTGGAGTTTAGTTGTTGCAACAACTCCAAGTAGCTTTGCAAAAAGTTGAGAAATCCATATGCATTTGTAAGACAACATGAATGGGCAGAACAAGAAAAGCTTTGACTTCAACAAATTCACAAATCATGGAGTGCTTTGTTCAGTAAGAAACTAAGCTTTGGCAAATGAAAATTAGTTCAATTTTTCGTGCATATGGGGTTCTAGCAATAAATCCACTAAACCAATGACAATTTTAATTTTGAATTTAATTTCTATTTCTTTTATTCCTTTAAATTTGACACAGTTGATGTGGTTTGTTTTTAGTACTACTATTTTGGGGAATTATGAATTTCAAATTATTGTAGGCTTAGAATTTGCACTAAGGTGACTAGCTAGTATTGTTATTTTAGATACTTTTATGTTCTAACTATTATAGGGCTATTTTAATTTACCAACTTAGTTTAAATGCTTATTAATTTGATATATTAGTTAATTAGATGGTGTTATTTCATTGGAATTATGTGTAAATTGTATGTTGGTAAATTTTTGGTGAATGTGTGTGTGAGAGAAGAAAATTTTGTTTTGTTTATGGATTTTATGTTTATTAAATCATAGGTGAAGGAATATTGGAAATTAGCAACTGTAATTATTAGCTTGTGAAAATTAGGGCTAGGTATTTGAGTTGTGATTTTATGGTTATATTTTTCAAGAGTGTGAAAATATTTTTTAAGGATATGGTTGCATTGTGATTGTAAAGAATTGTGTTGTGATTAAATAGTTGTTTTACAGGTGAAGATATTATGGCAGTTGGACCAATTGATTTTTAGTGTGTGAAAATAAGGATTTTGATTTTTAGTGAGTGAGAATGTTTTGGCGTATATGGATGCGAGTGTGATTGTTGAGACTTGTGCTCAAGTTTAATGGCTGCTTTGCAAGTGTTAGAATGTTATTAAAATTTATGTGGTTGTGTTAATACTATAGGCATGTTGTTTGATTTAATTCTAGGTGCATAGCATGTGGTATGGCCCATGCATCTCTATTATACTCAAATAAAAAATATATTTTTGTTTTCCATTATACACTAATCTTATTAATGTTGATTTATTGGTGAAGGAAAGGTTAATTTTTGAAAATTAATTTTTATGGAATGAAGAATTTTGGGAATCAATTTAGAGTCAGGGTATACACAAGTCACATGAAAGGGGAGTAAATTTTTTTTTATCCTTACATTTGAATTTTTCTTTTAAATATTGATTACGATATTTCATTCAAGTGTGGGGAGGGGGCTTGAGTTAATTCTTTAATTCTTTTGTGAATAGTTGAATTTGATTTATTCTTTCATTTTTGGTGGTTGAGATTCATTTAAATTATAAAAAGGAAATTGATTTGTTGATTTGAGGATTTTGATGCTTTATTTCCTTTTTAGGTAGATTGTTTACTCTAAAAGTAAAGTAGAATTAACTTGAATGTGATCACTTAATACTTTGTGTTTTTTAGATTTTGGAATGTTTTATAATAGAGCTATGCATGATTATCTTGTTTGAAAATTTAGACATTGAAATAAACTTGATAAATATGTAAGTGATTTCCTTATCTAGGTTGATTAAGAAAATTCCTTGAATAATTACATCTAGGAATTGATTGCTTGTTTAATTTCAAACATATGCGTGCTAGCTTGTTAAAAAAAATTTCATTAATTCTAGAACATGGATACAATTTTTTAAGGTGAAATCTTAATTCACACTTGAACAAGGAAATGATTTAAGCTTTTTTTGTATTAGCTCATTTAGCCTTCTTAATACCTTTATCATTTCTATCCCTTGCGCCTTTTTTGAGTCTTGAATTACACTCTAAGAGTATAAATAAGTTTTTTTCTTCGTGCACCTTAACCTTATCACCATACAACCTATCATCAAGGCCTACCTACCAAGAGAATTCTAGAACTAAAATTTTTAAGTGGCACATAAATTTCCATGGTTTATGTTGAGAAAGTTGGAGTTTTCCTATTGTGGATATTTTTGAGTATGTGTGTAAGTGTGGAAAGAAAATTTTGAAAAATTTAATGCTTACATCTATACAACTGTTAGTTATTTGATTTAAGTTTCTTTAAAAAAGCAACTAACAAATAATAAAAATTTAATAATAAAAAGCAAAAAAATAAAAAGAAAAAAGGAGTTAAGAATTATTAATTCTTTCCAGTTTTAATGTTTGAATTATTTAGAGCTCATATGTTATTGTGAATAGCATTATGTTAACAATTTGCACTTGAGTTGTATGATGAATTTTGATTATTTGAATGAGTATTGTTAGAGAATAAAAGAAGGTTGTAATTTAGACAAGTGGAGAAATTTTGAGAATAAAAATTTTTAGTCACTTAATTATTTTCATTTTTAGTGTTCTCTTGTTTGCATTTTTTTAATCCTTTTTTGGGCAAGTTATTTTCCTCTAATCATGTCATAATCTAATAAAAACCTTTTGATCCTTAAGATGGTGTGTGATTACATTAATGGAGATGTTTTTGCCTATGAAATTTTGCATAATATTGTTTTAGATAAAGGTTTGACAATTTTAGCATGTGCTATATTTATTTTTAAATTGTATCAAAATTAAAAAAAAAAAGTGTATTGTGGTTCTTGCATGTTTTGTGGTTAATTTATACTTTGAATTGCTTACAAATTTTGAGAGTGAACTTCAAAGTTATAATTTTTCTAAGTTGATTGTGCTAGTACATTATGAAGTTATCTTGCAAATTGTTGAATTTTGTGTTCTTTTATGTTCGCGTAGGAATTTCTCAGAAATGAGCTGAAATTATGATTTTTAGCCATGTTACATGGCCTATGATTTGAACCATGATTGACTATGAGTTGACTAATAGGTTTGACCAATTAGCAGTAGTAAATTTGTGATTAACATATTATGCATAGGTCACAACATGGGCCATGACACAGACTATGCAAGTCGTCAGATCTAAATTTTAAAGATTATCTCAATTTGCATTTTAAAAGGAGAGACATGGCTTATTCAAATAGAAAGACTTGGGCAAAAAAAAAAAAAAAAAAGAGCATCTTTAGGAGAGAAGAGTGTATCCAACCTTTACACCAATTTTTAAAGAAGACTTCGTGAAGATTTGAAAGTTTTCTCTTAGGGTTTTTATTGATTTTATTTAACAAGAACTCTTTCATTAGAAAAATTCTTCTATTCAATTTGATGAATTGTTTCTTCTCTTATTCTTTTCCTCTTCCCAAGTTAAACTAATTCTTCAATTCTAAGGATTAGGGTGAAAGCTCAATACTTATTTTATGAATATATGAAGAGATTTTTGCTTTAAATTGTGATGAATGTTTTGATTTATTGTGTTTGAGCTGAATTGATTTTATATGTATGATGGCACATATGTGCAAAGCTTGAGACTTTAGATCATAGAGCAAAAGTGAAAGTCTAGAGTCAGACTTAACATGTTAGACTAGAAAATTGAGACCATGAAAACAGTATTGAATTCTAGAGATGTTAAAAGATCATTCATGAAACTTAATGAATTTTATAACAAAGTATACATAAGTTCTATAAGATTAACTCAATATTGCCTAAAAGAGGATATTGAGAAAATTTAGAAACTCCATCTTCAAATATAACCTAATCACAATTGAAACAATTCTCTTCATTTATGGAAGGGTATTATGGTGAATCTTAATTTTTGAAAAAACATTTATATAAGAGTTTTCTTAATTTAATTTCAGTTTTATTTAATATTTTGCAATTTCAGTTTTGTTTATTTTTCTCTTAATAATTATATTGCTAAATAATAACAAAATTAAAAATTTATTAGTACTTGTATGAATCAATCTGCATAGGAACAGACTTTACTTAACATTATGTTACTTGAATCGATTTATACACTTGCAAGTGTTATATACACAATAAGGCTTCTTCCAAAGCTAAAACTCCTTCTTATTCATCATTTTAAGGCATGTGCATAGCACCACATGCTTGCACTCACATGCACAAAGGCCTAAGGCTAACCATGCCTTTATTTATAAGTCTCCAAGACAAAGGCCTAATAGGAATGCATATGTCCCTCATATTCCTAAGTCTTGACTTGTTAAAAAGTCAATTCATGACCTTTCCATTAATGGATTTAGAAGTTAATTCATATGACAATTCTTTTATTACAAAAATTTTAGTAATAAGGCATGCTTTACTATGCAAGACTAAATGATGAAAATTGCGTTCTTAACCCTTAAGGAGCCAAAATAAAATGGTACTAAAAAAAATTTGATTTATATGTTAGGACTTTTTCATCCAGCACTTAAAATGGAGTATCTAAAGGTGAACAAAATTACTTTGAAGAAGGGATTAGAGCTTCAGCTGAAAAATTGCATCAAGCCATATATAAAGTGTGATGTATCTCTTTATCCACTTTGTTTTGCTATAGATTTATGTGCATAATCTTAGAAGGAATTGTTATCCACCTTATGTTTAGATCAAAATTTATCACACACAACTTTCTTGTTTTCCTTTACCCTCTCTCATACTGTAATTTTATACTTTTGGATTTATGTTAAATATCTTCGCAATGACCTTAAGGTTTTGAGGAAGATTCGATTACAAGAGAAATACTTTTGAACCTATTTGAGAATGCAAAAAAGATTTTTTTTATTTTGCTTTGTAGTCTTGAAAATATTTTATATTTGAAATTTTTAAAGCAATTGGTTTTTTTATTTACTTTTGTAGATTTGGAAGTTTATGGGTCAATTACTTCTTCTTTGCTTAACAATTGGTATCTTAATTTTAGAATTAATTTAACAATTGGTGTCTTTTAATTTAAAATCATCTTAACAAACTATAGTTTGAATTCGTATAGTTTAGGTTTCTTTATTAATCAATAATTAGTATAATTTGTCTTTATGTGCAATTTTGGATTTGCACCTAACACTTGGTATAAAAAAAGTCTTTTGTTTTTGGTATATTTTATTTGTTTTTCTTCTTGTACTCACTTTTTATCATGATGGAAAAAAGGAAGAAATTTTTTTAGATATTAATGAAATGCCTTTTCTATTTTATCAAACATTTTTATTTTATCATCATTCAAAAATGGGAGATTGTTAACCCTTAGGTTGCTCCTTTGCATAGTTGTTTAACCAAGAGAAGTTCTAGCCTTACGATTGAGTGTTTGTGTTTGTAGCTTTTGTTCAAGGTTAACACCCAAAGAAGAAGATAAAGGCACACCTTAAGGAATAATGCTTTAGAAGACATGCTAAAGTCATAAGGGAATAATGTTTGAAGTATTGCCTATTTAAGTATGAGGACATTTGTTTGACCCCTTATTTATGTTTTTAAAGATGGAGACAAAATATCTCAAGTTGATAGGACTAGGGAATGTTAAAGGCATTTGATGCAAGGATAAAAATAAGAAAAGAAAGACAAAAGCTCAAATGACCACAGTGGAAAATCAATAGGCATGGAAGAAACATAACAAGCATTGAACTTAGATAATAAACATGGGTGAAGTGTTTCTCATTTCTCTTTGTTGTTAATGAAAAAGTCTCCAACAATCATAGAGGAGATTGTAAAGGGTGTTGAAAGGATTCAAAATTGAAGCAATTTAATAGGTATTAAGAAATCCTTTGAAAAACCCCTTAACTAATTTGTATAAGCCATCATTGGTGGATGGACATGCTAATGATTGTGGTGGAAAGTCAGTAATCATGGAAAAAGTTCAATGAGGTATGTTTGAAGATCTCAATTGGTGTGGTGAAAGTTCAATGGGCATTAGAAATGAACGTTAAAAATTTGATGATCGTGGGAAGAATTTAATGAGCATTGAAATGTGTAATGGCTAGTTTTTCTAAAAGCTTCCAAAACTATTCCATTTGTATCTACCAACCAGTTCAAAAGATTTTCATATGAAAAGACACTCATTTGAAGATTGGAAACGAAGAAGAACATCTTGAAAAGCTTACCTTTTTTCGTGCAAACCTACTTTATGTTGCTTTTTATATTTTGGGGTAAAGAAAGCTTATTGAGTTAGTAACTACTTTAAGTTAGTGAAAGTAGGCTTTTCTTATGCACTAATTATATTTGCTACCTATCAAAAGGCTTAGACAGTTGTTAAGGAGCTCTCCTTTCTTAAGTGGTTAAAGTTAGTATGTGCTTTGAAAAATCCCAAAGCGTGGACTATCTCTCTTATTCATTTATCAAAAGAGAGAATTATAAAGGTTCTTTCTTAGCTTGAAAAAGAAAAAGTTATTCTTAAGCATAGAAAAAGAAAAATAAAAAGGCCTAAGTGATTATTTAGGAAGTGGACATAGATAGATTGTCGAACCATTACAAATTTATGTGTTTAAGTTTTTTTTCTTCTTTTCACTTTACAAGTTTTATTAACTGTCCAAAATACTCCCTTCTTAGGTTGCCTTTCTCACCTCGGTCTAACACATATTAATAATCTTAATGATATATTAAGATTCCAAGATTAACTTAAAGTGTAAAAACTTAAGAGAAATATTAAAGTGTATCTTTAATTTTAAGAATTGAACTTTAATCCTTATGAACAAATAAGAATAAATAATTTTTTAAACTTAAATGAGTTAAAGACATGTCTTTGCATCATGCATGAAAAATGAATCCCTTAATTATTCTTTTGTGTTTTAGATAGGTATTCCATGGCCACAATAAATAAGAGAGGAGACATTAGGTCATCCTATTTTAGTTCTCTTCCCCTTCCAATGAATCCCTCCAAGCCTCCATAAAGCATAAGACAAAATCTATTAGTCTTGATGCAATTTATAACCCACTGTAAAAACTTTGAAAGGAAAACCAAATTGAACATCATTTTTCCCATAAATTCCATGAAACAAAATCATATATATTTTCTTATATAAGCCATGATTGCACCTTAACAGCTTGTTCTTTATATGATAATTCCTAATTAACTCATAAGTCAGGATTACATTCTCTATAAGTCTCCTTCCTACTATAAATGTTGATTAGTTAGAAGCTATGATCTTAAACAAATATACCTTGAGTCTTTTAATAATGATTTTAGCTATATATCTATATTGCCATAGAGTAATAGATAATAGGTTTATAGTCTTTTAACTCTTTTGGATTACAACTTTTGAACTCATAGTAAGAGCAATAGTGTTAAGTTATTTTAGAATTTTCTAGTAGCAAAGAACTCTATAGTTGTCTAACATCTTCACTAACTACTTTCCGTCATTTCTTAAAAAAAATCACTTGCAATCAAGATCTAGTTTTTGCATCATTATCGATACTAAACATAACATTTTTTACTTCCAAAGCTATCACAGTTGCATATAAATATGAAACTCTGCTATCAATTTTTCCATAATAAAAGTTTCAATGTGATTTATGCTACCTTCATCTTGGCTAAAATAATTCCTCACCTCTACATCAATGGTGGGTAACTTAAAGTCAAGTTGTAGATTGACAATTTTATCTACAACCTTCCTTCGCTTAACCATATAATGAAAATTTTAGGATTTCGAGCTCTCAATTTAACCTATTGATACCTTGAACTTCACCAAAAATTTTCATTTTCTTGTTAAGCCAAAATTCAAACACCTTATAATGAGTTATTTCCTTATCTAACAAAATGGAATTAACAAAATCATGTTGAAGGTTGTTTTGCTCCTGACATAATAAGGCTCTATTCTTTTAACTTTTCATTAGGAGTGGACACTTTTTTCATTGAAAGTAAAAAATAAATTGAACTACTTTAATTTAGAATATAGTTTGGTTTATTTGTACAATTGATTTAGTTCAATTTCATTTTGTGAAATTTTTTGTCAAATCAATTTATTTCATTTTTAGCAAAAAAATAAAAAAACCAAATTTTACTAAATTTCTTTAACTATTATAAATCTTCATATTTAATATATTGTTGAAGTGAATTTTTTTGTCAAATCAGTTGCTTTTAATTTTAGCAAAAAAATAAAAAAACCAAATTTCTTTAACTATTATAAATTTTCATATTTAATATATTGTTGAAGTGTTTGCTTACATGAATCATTTGTAACTTAAGTAAATCTAGATCTACCTTATTTCATTTACTTTTCTTCATTCACACACGTCACCTCACACAATCTCCCTTCCCTTTTTGTGTCTATTCTTTACTTTATGCTTCTTAATCTCATTCTACCTACTTTAATGCATTAGCCTCACAATATCGACTCTGCACTCTCTGCCTTAAAGCTATTTGAATGTTATTTTGAGTGAAAAGTTTCTTTGATTGTCTATGAATTCATTAATAAAGTCATTTAGGGTTTGATTCCACTATTGATTTCTTATATCACTTAGTTGCTTAATAGATGGATTGCAAACTATTTTTTTTTTATCATGAAATAGTAGTTTAATTAAAATTTTTGTTCTTTAGGAGTTTTTTCTGTTTTGATCATGGCATGGTTTAGTCATTCAATTTTTTAATAAGGGTTTTATTTTATTGTAAGCAAGATCATTTACCCCTATACTAGATTCGCCCACCACTCCCTTAACAAATTTAAACATCTTCTTCTTCTATTATGTTTTTATTTTTTTATATTTACTATATACTACACATAAATAATTTGATAGAGGATCTCAAAGTTTGGGATGTGATTCTGTTTGAGATGGAAGGACACAAACCTACACAATTTTTTTGAGTATTATTTTCTTAAGAATTCAAACAATGCATCATATTTTGGGCTCCTACACTTGTATTGAATTTACGATGGGTTTCTTACATATGTTGCAACTAAGTTTCAATTGTATTGGTTTAACTAGACCTAAAATAGTTTAACTTTTATATAATATACAAATAATAAAATAAAGCCTATAAAATTAGGATTAAAAAGTCAAAACCAATCAATCAAACTAAATCAAGTTAAAAATAATTTGGTTTTGTTTAGTATAATTTTCATAATAAATTGGTTCAATTTAGTTTCAATCAAAAAAATTTTGGTTAATTTGGTTTTTACAAATTGAATCGAAAATCTACTTAACTGATTGATGCTCACCTCTATTTTTTGTGATATATCAATAAACTTTGTCCCATTAAACTTCTTTAATTCTTACTTCAAAGTGTTTAATTTTATGAAAAGGATGAACATTTTAAAACCTTGGATTCTTGCTTCTATACAAGCTTCGCCACTTGCATAACATTAGATAATTACACCACATTTGGATAAGCAAACAATATTTTCTTGTGCTTGATTCATTTCGGCTAAGATGAAGAATCAAAATAGAGTGATTAAAAATTGTAGATGACAACACTTCTATTTTAGTACTAAGACAAGATCAATCAATTCAAATTTTTCAAACCCTCTACCTAATCTTCTCCATGTCCTTCCATCATTATTTTATATTTGTCCATATGTATACAACATTACTACTCATTTCAATTATATTTGACACACATAGGAAATTATTAAAGCTTTCAATCATAAGAGGGGTTGCAATTTAACCATCAAACAATCAACACTACTGAAAATGTAGTTAAAATCACCCTAAGTCATCTAAGGTTTAATAATATTTTCTAATAATGTTATGCGCTTCAACCATAATTGTATTTTCTCTTACATATCATTAGCATCATAAATAAGAGTCTAGAGCATTTGAAAATTATAAAGTAAAAATTTACAATGTATGGACTATATTAACTTTTACTACATTAAGATCATATACCAATCATATTTTGCCACTATCATGAAACCTAATGGTATTATATAGTTTCCAAGAAGGTAATCTTAAAATTTCCAAATATTTTCTTTTAATACACTCTTTTGTCTTTAGTCCCCATGATCCTTGATAGCTTTAATGTATTATTTGTAATTAACTTTTACATCTAACTACTTAGAATGACTATGTATTAGGGGTAGACATTTGATTCAAACCAAACTAAACTAAAAAAAATAAAAAACTAAAATTTTAAAATATATAAATCGAATCAAATTGAAATATTTTTAATATCAAACAAACCAAACCCAATTAACTCAGTTTGATCAATCAGTCTGGACTCTTTAAAGCCTATTTTTAAAGGCTATATTTTTTTATTCTAAATTCAATTTATGATCAACTCATTTATATTTAATTTCAATTTGTATGGGCTTTGTCTAATTACAATTCCAAGTAACCAGTAAAATAATTAATTCTCCCATCTTTTTCCTTTCTTTATATAACAACACACCTTTTTAAATTACATAGAAGATCGCTTAATAGAATATATTTTATTCTAAATTTATTTAAAACATTACATTTATTTTAACAAAGTCAAATATTATCTATTTCTATCATGTATTTATTGGATTCTATCTATTATTAAATACAACTATATGTCTTTTCCATTCAACTTTTGTGTGCATAATTTAATCATTTGCTTCTACTGAATGTGAATCATTTAAATATATCAATAGCATTTTTTATTCTTATTTATTTCATTAAGCATATCATATTACAATATCCAATTGAGTAGAAATGTGGTATCAAACTTTGATAACATATTATATATGGTAAAAGCATATTATATGCTCTAACTAACCTGTACCAACTCTATCAATTTCTATATTATGTGTAGGTGTTGTTATATTAATAGGAATTTGTCACAATCTCACAAGCCATGCATATTTCAAAGGTTTCAATGGAGAATTCCATTTAAGTAAATGAAGAAATGCAATTTCAAAAGTTTGCTCATGACAAATCAAATGTAGTAAGAAATATAACAACCAAATTTACTACAAAAATAAGAAATCGAGAATTGGAATCAATCAAAGAGAATAAAAAATAAAAACAAGACAATAGCAGCAAATGATGAGTGTCGAAGACAGTAGTAGCAATAAGGCAAAAGAGAATCAAATGCACACCTTAAAAACAAAAAGTTATAGCAATAGCAAATTGAAAAAGTACTGAAGACAACAAATTAGGTAGTGATTTCCTCTTAAACCAGCAAATTTTAGGCAACAAAAATAAAAGAAATGGAAGTAGCTATGTAAGGTGAGATGTGCAAGGATGATGAAGAAAAAGGTGGTAAAAGAGATGGCTAGTTGGAATGGAAATGATGAAGGGTTGTGTGAGGTGGTGGGTCATGGGTAGAGACAACTATAATGTAGAGAAGAAAAGGGTTTGTATAGAATTAAGTTTAGGCTTAGTATTAGTATATAAATACCTAGGCAAAATGATATGGTTTTATAATTTGGTCGGTTTAATTTTCAAATTTGCTGAAACTTAAAACTAAATTGAATTGATGAAACTGAAAATTCTTAAAATGTATATAGTCGAACCAAATATTCCTAAAAAAAATATAATAGAATTGAATCAAATTTTCACATAAATCGAATCAAATTTCTAAAATTAACCATTTTTGTCAATTATTTTGATTTGAATTGAGAAATGCCCATATTTAGCTATGTGGACTTTTAGCTTTCAATTATTTTCTCCTATTGAAAGGTATAAGCAACTTCTACAAATGAGAATTCTCATAACAAACTAAAGAAGGACTAGAATGAGAAGAGATTTTTGCAATTAAGAAATATTCTACATTGGATTGGTTCCATTTACTTTTTCTGAAACTATATTTATATCTTCTAATAGTTTTTTAACCACTTTTTTTTTAATCTTCACTATTTTGCAATACCTTAAACACCATCCTTAATCTGCTTCTTTTTGTTTTGGAAACATTATTACTTGGCATGACCTATAAACTTCACATATAATTAGTCTCCATTTATAAATCACTTCCTATTTGAATTGTAAAATGATAAAGGTAAGAAATGGTTCTTTTAAGCTCATCTTTATCAAACCTCTTATATATGTGAGATAAGATTGCCTCATTATATACCAATTCATAAATAGTGCATTGTTCTCCTATTCAAAATTGTTTAGGACCAAAATACCCATGATAACTTAGGAAGTTGAATCCATATAGGCATATTTTATACCTCTTTCATGTCCATCGTTACATGACGATACTAGTCTTTCAACAACAATGGTCAACTGTCAAAAGACATTAGTCTATCCCCTAACGCCTTCATCTTTCCTTCTTCATTATTGAAAACAAAGAGAAACACATTTTGCTCCTCCACATGGACAAAGACAAGCCTAAACACGTTTTATATATTAATAATAGAGCTTTGTATCTTGTAAAAATAAAGGCCATGCCATGGATGCAAGCTATTAAAACAACTTTCCATTATCTTCCCCTAATTTTGCATTTGTGCCTTTGAATTTGACTATCTTTTCATCATTATTAATTAGGGCAAAAATGTATTATAATTCACATCTTAGATTTTGTAGGAAAATAAAAGCCTATATACCTTTAGATTTGTCTAATTCATGTTATGGTTTAGTTATAGAATTAAGTTGTAACTTCACTGCTTATTGTTTCTCCTTCAAAGGTTCAAGCACCACTAGTTTAACTTCAATAATCTCTAGAAGCTGAAAATAAGATCTAATAGGTATCAAAGGAGTAGTATGTTTTGATTCCATAGCTCGCTTATATTCTCTACTATAACAAATACACTTTCAAATAAACTCCATTGTATATTTATGAATTCCTTTCGAACACCAACCTTCGTAGCATTAATACTATTGGATATAATGATTTTCTTTATTATTCTTTTTGCCATTAGAAATTATGTAAGTTGGCAATTAAAGGATGCTAACATGTGTGGAAAGAAAAGTAATTAAAAAATTGATCGTATTTGCAATTTTTTCATGCAATTTTCTTATGATTAACATTTATTTTCTTTTATAATATTAGCATTTTCCTGAAAAATTTTATGGACTAAAGGCCAATTTAGCCTTCAAACTATTCAATTGAGTCCAATTAGGCCCAATTTTAACTTTATGTCCTATTAAAGCCAAATTAGTCATTAACAATAGTCAATAATCTCTATTTGCACATTAGCTCATAGCGTAAGAAACACGCGATCAAAGGACTAACCTCTAATTCCCTAACACTCACAAAATTAAGGATTTTAAATCCTTAAGTCTCTAATTCTCAACAGCCTCAAAATCCCTAATCCCTAATTCTTTAAATTCTCTATCGCATAATCTCCTAAAGAATATAAGAATGTCATCATTCTTGTACTCATCAATCTCAAGACTTGCTCCCCAACCTATGTATAATGGAGTTAAGTATGACTATAAGGGGCTTACGAAGAAGTATAAATGTTAGTTAAAAGCTCCACGTTAGGTATCATGGAATGGATTAAATATAAGGATAAGGTTTTATTCTTGCCTAAATTAGAGAGTAAATTAATTTAGTTCAATTAATAAAATTATTATTTGTTGCTAGATTTGGGTAAAATGCAATAGGTTGAATGCATTGTTTCTCTTTGATAATATCTAGAGAAATAGGTGCAAGTACTTTGATTGGCATGACAATAAAATAAGTGATCGTGCCATTGAGGTAATCAATGAATTGAAGAGTATCACATAAGGTAAATGAGGCATGCAAATAGGTAAGAGTAAAGGATTTCATTGAAAAAGCTTGAGCATTTGAACAAAGGGCTACTGAGTTGAGGATGTAGGTGGAAATAGAAAGGGATAAATGTAAGGAATATGGGTAGCTTCTAAGTTGGGTGTTATGTATAGGAATTGTAATGATAATTGTGGTAATTATAATGAATAATTAAGGTGAATGGAATTTGGTGTAGTAGATGAAAATGTACTGATATGGCTATAGTTAGAATGTACTAAAATTATAAAATGAAATTGAATGAAATTCTTATTATTTTTTTTATTGATACAGTTGTGATAATGTTGCTTCTTTTGTGATTGTGAAATTCTAGAATTGTCAATGTTGAATCATGAAGCTTAAGCTTTACAGAAAATAAAAATCACATTGTGATAATATTGCTTCTATTGATATATTTGTGATACTATTGGTTCTTTTATTATATTGAAATTTTGGAATTTTTAATGTTAAATAAGGAAGCTTAAGCATTAAGGAAAACATAAATCATATTGCTAATATTCAAACTTTATAAATTTATCATTTCAGTGTCTAATATGCTTGCTTACAAAATGAACGATATACCCAAACCATATTTGCACCTATTTACACATATTCATTTATACCAAAAAGTGCACAATGTTTATAACTTCAACTTGTATACCCATAAATCAAAAAGATCAATACTTGTACCCAAACCAAAAAGAGCAACAACTATGTGGTTGACAAAAATTAAAAAGAGCAAAAAAATAGTTGTATGTACTTGCCAAACATAACATAACAAAAAACAACAATATGCACACTAAGATCAGGGCTTCTAAACTAGCTTCTGAGGAGGCTTGAAAGGTGCCTTGTGAGCTGGCCTTATGAGGTGGCTTGTTGGATGTGTTTTGAGTTGGAGCCTAAGATGGAGCCAGAGTTAGCAGTTACACTGGTATTAAAGAAGCACTTGCAAGCTGTGATGGAAGTTGAGTAGTAAAAGTTAGATTGGCAATTGGATGCAAATACATTGAAATGGAAAATTTGACTTGATGAGCCTTAAGACTCAATATGTGCTTGATGATGAGGATTTGGTGTGTTAGGGAGCAGATGATTGAGATCTCATGGGATTGTTGTCTTCCTTTGCCCCTTTTTACAATTTGCCTAGTTTTCTTTTGTTGTTCCTCATATAATTACCTTGTAATGACACATGATTGCCCTCCTCACTATAATCCTGATGCCTGAATCCTTCCATACTTTAGATTGTGCTCATAAATGTTGATAGGGTGGTGACTTGTGATAATTGTTTGCTACTCTCTTAGGACAAGGGTTTTAATGTGATAAAATATTTTTTGTCCATTGTCTTGGCTACAAATAAATGCAAATATCTCATGCAACCAACAAATAACTTTTCAATAACCAATACATAAATGAATCATAATTAACTTAAATTCCATATGACATTTCCACTGGTTTCATCATAAAATATTCCTTTAACTTGTTTTATGCTTTTTGGCTACATGTGTTACTTTCTCCTTTCCCTTGCTTGGTTGAATATGGATGTTGTTAACTATATCCTTCCCCTTGCTCTGTGGACTGTGGAACTTTTTGAGGCAAGAAAAGGAGTTCCAATTCTAACTCTAGGTACTAGAAACCTACTCCTTCATCCCTAAAACAAAATAATAAACTTGATGATTACGCTACAAATATTTGTTAACAAAATAAATATTGGAAATAAAATTCAAGCACTAAAAAATAATGATTGCAAGTGTTTCTTCATGAGATATGCTAGTTACCCTTATTTAACTTTGAATTTGATCAATATTATGCATGTCAAAGGATTAAATGAAAATTAACACACTTAGAAGTCATAATTAGTGTAAATATTATAAATTGACCTCTGATGTATTATTTACAGGAATGCCCTTACAAGTTGCCTTATTGTGGCCAATTCCCTTACATATTGAGTGGCTCATTTCCTTCCTTTTTTCAAAAGCTTTTCCATATTTATTTTATGGTTCATATGCATCTCTTCTCTTTTGATTTCGTTGGCATTCCAAGTGTCTTTTGAGGATTTGAAGTAGAAACTAGAGGTTTACCAATTATTAGCCACATGTTCATACCCTTGATAAGCTGCAAAGCAAACTGGTCTTCAAGTATATCCTTATTATACCATTCAGATATATGCTCTACTAAGTTTTTCTGGCTATGATATATGGCACATATCCGTATGGACAAGGAATACCATAAAGATCCCATGATCTGCAAGTGCAAGTTCTTCCGTTTACATTAATAGTGTGTCTATCTATCCTTTCTGATATCTCATAACCCTCTTCTTTATTCCACTCAATAATACAATTGTAAGCCCTCTTCATATTTGATTCAAGCTTCTTGATTATTGTAGGACTGACATTTGAAACCCACTTTATAGCTTCATCCTTTTTTAAATATATCTTTTTTTTTATAATATCCACTCTTATTTCCTCTAGCATACCGATAATATACTTTTCCCTTGCTTTCACATATAGGCCATTGAAGGACTTACACAAAATACTATCAACCACATCACATTTGGTTGCATATGAAACATATGACCTACATCAATTCACATGTAGTTACTAGATAAGTGCATTAGTAACACCTTTTGCAATCTCCTCTAATTTTTCAATCTAGTCTTGAAAATCTTGCTAGTAATTTGACTTAGCACATCACCAAAATTGTTTTTTTTTTTTTAACTCTTGCCTTTTCCACCTTTTTTTGCCATTTAGCATAAATGTGCATAACATACCACCTGTGTTCTACCATTGAAGTTCCTTTTTCACTGCATCATCAGGCCCTGCAATTGACATTACTCAGTGTATGTGTATTATTAAACATTTAAAATAATAATAGAATTATAAAATTTATAGAAATAAAGAAATAATTACCTTTTGCATATTTGAGATGATTACCAAATTTATGCCATCAACCAAGCAATTGGGAATTGAGTTATTAGCATCTCTTCTAATTGCACTCAATAACTCACACTTGCATACTATTTTAAGAAAACATCCATTAAGCCCAATCACTTTTCTGCAACCTTCTTTCTACCCTTTCTTTAAAGCAACAAAGCAAATGTAAAATGTGGAAAATTTTCTATCTTTCCATCTACAAACACCTCAATGGTATTTCCAGAGTTAGTAAGCCTCAACTTTTCTGCATAATCTTCTAACATAACATATTCCACTTTGTAATTGCATGGTAACTCCAACAATAACTTCTTCCTAACTCTTTTAACCATGCTAAATGAGACTTTCAATTTCAAATCTTGTTTTGCCCTGTGTTGCATTTCTTTCAGCCTGATATCAGGCTGATCTTTGATTTTATCCCTAAACCAATCTATCAAGAACTTTGTACTAATCCTTTTGTTCTTAAAAACCCTTAAACATTTATGTTTTGGATAGTAGGATTTTATCCTAAAATCACCTAACTTTTTCTTAAGGCTAGCAAATATGGACCATGGACATCCTTTTAATATACAACATACTCTACACCTAAACTTCTCATTCTTTATGAATTTAATTTCAACCCTTTTGGAAATTACATATTTTGTGTAAGCTTCCCTAAATTGTATAACATTTTTAAACACCATTCCAATAACAAATGTTGGCAAGTTCCAACTAGGATCATACAAGATCTTATTTATTCATTTGATCCTAACACTTCTAAGCTCACCATCACCATAATGCACATCAAATGCTTCTGGGTCATCACTATCATATCCTTATCCAGTTACTTCATCAAAAACAATTATATAATCATCAAATACCTTAGACTAAAATTCTTTTTTTTTTTTTGTCATTGTCACCTTTATCTATATCCCATGTTTCACTAACATTTTTAGCTTCCTTCTCATCTTCATTCATATCCTCATTATCATTCTACTGCTTAATGTCATTATCTTTATTATTCTTTAGAAAATATCTCCCCACATTTTCCCTAGCTTGTGTAAAGTTTACATCTCCTATATCATAGTAACATTCCACATCTATTTCAACTTCA
The DNA here is from genome assembly GCA_949677035.1 of Omphalea diandra. Taxonomy (NCBI): domain Eukaryota; kingdom Viridiplantae; phylum Streptophyta; class Magnoliopsida; order Malpighiales; family Euphorbiaceae; genus Omphalea; species Omphalea diandra. The sequence continues at coordinate 75,311 of CATIWR010165669.1, read as the reverse complement.
GCATACTCATCCTCAGTCTCTATAGCAATGTTGATAGTACTCATATTACTCACATTGTCATTCTCAACTCCATTCCCTCCCAGGCTTCCCATTTTTACTCCATCCCTTAACATTAATACTGGTCAATCTCTTCTGGATTATCTAAACTATGTTCTAAATATAAGTTCAAATTATCACCTTCCTCAGTCACTTTCAAAATCTCATAGACAATCCTATCATCAAACATCACCTTAAGATCTTCATCATTCATTCTTTTCCCACTAGGCAACCAGTATATATGAGAATTCTAGTATATCCAATTTGACCAACCATCTTCACAAATAAAGCGTAATGTAACATATTTATGTCAACAATTTCAAAAACTTCCATGCCACCATCCGTATACCTTAAAATAGGATCCCTAATAAAGGTTCCCCCATGAAATATCCCCACATTTGCAACTTTTTCAACCATTGTAATTTCCAATAAATAAACACTATAAACATAAGCATTATTCCAGACATAATTATTTATAAATAAATAATAAATTATATAAATTATATAAAGTGGACCACTTCATGATGCTTTGATTGTGGACCACTTCCCCAATCCTTATACACCAAGGCATTTGCAAATATGCTTTGTCATCTCTATATCTACATGTAATACTAATGCATCTACCTCCCCTCCCTCCCCTCCATTAATAACATAATAAGGTTTGGTTTTACTAAAACCCCTCATAGTACAGTGATAGAGATAATATATATAAAGAAGAACTTACCAAATTTAGTTCCGTAGGAAGATGACTTAGCCTTCCCAACCACATGTAATGCACCTTTTTTGTGAAGCAAACAATTGCAATGTGAATCATGTACAGGGCAAGGACACAACTTTGCATTTTGTTAAGCTTCACATATAGGGCTAGCATATTGGGAATTTTAGGGGAAAAAGCCATTTATTGACATTTTAGGGTTTCCACGCTCTTTCTTAGGCTTTGGGCATTAACACCTTGGCAACATGTCAAAATAGGGCTTATTGATTTTGATTAACGACTAATTTGGCTTTAATAGGACACAAAGTTCAAATTGGGCCTAATTGAACCCATAGAATAGTTTCAGGGTCAAATTGGCCTTTAGTCAAAAATTTGTGCACAAGGAATAATAAAAAGGAAAAGTAAAACTCAAAATTGGGTCCAAAGGCTCAAATGAAGGAAGAATAGTCTTGAGCCCTTCGTTTGGGCCCAAAAACAACTTGACAAGGGCACAGATCAAAAAGGCACAAATCAAAAACCAAAGACGCACTCAACCTATCTCCGTTTTATCGGTTTCTGTTCTTCTCTTCTTGTCTCTCTCCCTCTTTAATTCATTTATCCTCGTCTCCCTCTCCCGCCGCCAGCTCTCACCGACGGCGACCAATTGGCGACCATCACAGCTTAGCTGGAGAACTAGACCGTGGCCATCTCCAATCTCAGGTCTGATTCCTTCAATTTTTAATTTCCGGTTAATTAGGGTTCGGTAGCTCAATTGTAGCTCAATTTTACCGTACCTGTCGCCTGTCGATCTTTCCTCTAATGTATAGATTGAAATTTAGTTTTTTTTTTCTTTCTTTCTGTAATTTCTAATTTTAATCTCCTAATTGTTTTAATTCTTTTGGGGTTGATATTGTTAATGTTCTGCATTTTCGGGATTTTGGATGAAATTAAATTATAATTTTGTTAATCAGATAATCGATACATGCCAGCACTGAGCTTAGTTGGATGGTGATGGCTGCTCCGACATCAACAAGAGCAAATAATGCTTATGATTTTGATGACGATGATGATGATGGCAGGCCCATAGTTTTTAAGAGAGGTAGCAACTCTATCTCTAAGCAAAATAACAACAATTCAGATATTAAGAGACATTTGTCCTCATCGAACAATGATACCAATGGACAAAGCTCCAATGTCCAAAAGGGTAAAAGTACCGTTTCATCTTCCACTAAAGCATCATCAGCAGTGAAATCTCCAATAGGGAGTCCTAAAGCATCGACATCATCGGCGCGTAAGGCATCACCATTGAAGCCACCTGTCATGAATTCAGGACCTTCATCGAGTTCTTTTGATGAGCAGTCAAAACAGGCGTTGAAACATAATGATTCTAGTGTTGTTAAGGAGGAGATTAAGGAGGAGACCAGCCCTGTTAAGCGCAAGACAGAATTAAAAAGTGTTGATGAGGATTCTGAGGATGATTTGCCATTGAGTTCTAGAATGAGGGTAAACTCCAACAGTGCAAAAAAAATCAAAGAAGAAAATTCAGATGAGGATGATAATGCCACTTTATCCTCGAAGTTCCCAAAGAAATCAAATGCTAGGACATCGGGTTGTAAGCCCAGCAGTGTCAGTGAAAAAAAAACTTTGGCTTCGAAAATTCAACAAAATGGTTCCACTATGAAGGAAAGGCAGCAACAGAAAACATCTCTGTCGCCAACTAAGAGACCCGTGGATAAGGTTAGTTCGTCAGATCAGTCTTCTGCTAAAAAACCTAAGCTTTCTGATGCATCTACAACAATGAAAGTTAAGCAAGCTACTATCAAGCCAGAACAGAAGGATGTTGATGAAGACAACGTTCCACTTTCCCAAAGAAAAAAGATGCCAAGTTCCTTGGATAAGAAAATTTCATCCTCTAAACAAAAAGCAACAAAAGTTGTTTCTTCTTTATCATTCAAGAAGACGGATAAGAAGAACAAGAAACAAATGAAAAATGCAAAATATTCTAAGTCGACAAAAGTGCAACCTAGCTCTAGTGACGGGCAGAAAAAATGGACCACCTTGGTTCACAATGGTGTCATTTTTCCACCTCCATACAAGCCTCATGGCATTAAGATTCGCTACAAGGGGGAGCCAGTTGATTTAACTCCTGAGCAAGAGGAGGTCTCTTTTTTTATTTTTTATTTTATTTTATTTTTTTTTTCTCTGTGTTGGAGAGTAACATTTGCATGTGTGAATGACTTTCATTCCTTTATTTCTGTACCAGCTTCAAGTCTTTTCTTCATATTCGGTGATGGAAATTTGTTTTACTTTGATCTGCAGGTTGCAACAATGTTTGCAGTGATGAAAGATACAGACTACATGCAAAAACCAAAATTTCTTGAGAACTTCTGGACTGATTGGCGAAAAATATTGGGGAAGAACCATACAATACAGAAGCTGGAATCCTGTGATTTCACCCCAATATATGACTGGCATCAGCAGGAGAAGGAAAAGAAAAAACAGATGACTACAGAAGTACGTCAGGACACAAATAGCAATCTATGGAATTGACGTATAAAACATGATAAACTGAGAAAATACTGTCATTGTACTGAAAATTGAATTCATACTATAGTTGCTTTTAGCATTTCAGATATGATAGCATCTTTTGACAGTGACTTATTTTCCTAGAGCATCTTTCAGACTGTGCCTTTCTCTTTAATAATCAGTAATATCAATATTTCTGTTCATGTAGGAGAAGAAGGCCGTGAAAGAGGAGAAATTAAAGCAAGAGGAGAAGTATATGTGGGCTATTGTGAATGGTGTCAAAGAGAAGGTGGTTCTCCTCTGCTTTTTGCTATTCTTAACGAATTACTGTTCCGCACTATATCCATGTACATGTCTTTATCTCTATGTGTATGTTGTGGTGAGATGTTCTAGCCAATGATGTTTTTCATCATGCATTGAATTTCTACTACTTGTACAGTATCTGTCTCATTTCTAATGCTTAACTCAATCTCAGGTTGGAAATTTCAGAGTTGAGCCACCTGGGCTGTTTCGAGGCCGAGGAGAGCATCCAAAGGTTCTAGAGACAATATTTCATCAAGAAATTTTTTATTTTTTAATACAGCTCTATACAGTATTTTTCTTTTGATGTTCTGCAATTGAATATGCCTGAATTTCTTTAGTTGTTTTTTTTTTTTTTTTTATTTTTGCGATACTTGAATTTTTTGTTATTTGTTGATGCTTATCAGATGGGGAAGCTGAAAAAGCGCATCATGCCAAGTGACATTACAATAAATATTGGAAAGGATGCCCCAATTCCTGAATGTCCTATTCGTGGTGAAAGGTGGTTTTTCACCCCATATCCTTCCAAATATGATATGGAGACAGTATTTTTAACATGTGTTGAATGATTAGGATTTTGGGTCAATTGAACTTCTGAAATATTTCCCTTGCAGCTGGAAAGAAGTAAAGCATGATAATACTGTCACATGGTTGGCTTTCTGGAATGATCCAATCAATCCAAAAGAGTTTAAATATGTTTTCTTGGCAGCCAGCAGTTCCTTGAAGGGACAAAGTGACAAGGAGAAATATGAGAAAGCAAGAAAGCTGAAGGTATGACCTACATGCTTCCAGTAATTGCCATTTGTGTATCTAAATTTTTAAGTAAATTGTCCTTCAACAACTATCTGTGTAAGAGTGCAGGATTATATAGATAACATCAGATCGGCTTACCAAAAAGATTTTAAGAGTAAAGATATTGCAAAGAAGCAAATAGCAGTTGCTACCTACCTTATTGATAAGCTTGCTCTTAGAGCGGGTAATGAGAAGGTATAACATATTTCATCTTGTGTGATAGTTTTTGCTCTTTCCCATTTTCTACCTTCTTTTAATCATTGCTTTCTTTTTCTAATAACTAAGTTTCATACTGGATGTTTACTGAGGCTCTTAAACATTGGCAGTTACCGTATTGAGAGAATGGTTCTTGTGCTGTCATCATTGACTTATCTTTCATTTGTAGGAGATGTAATATCACTTGGGGCAGATATTTTTTGACATATCATAAACTTTATATATGAAAAGTTTTAATATTGTGCTTAGGGCTTGGGTGCGAATATGGTAAGAAAGCTGAGTGACAAAATAGATTGTAATGGTTTTGTTTTGGGTGGGAATTTCTTGATCTGAGCTGATTCAGGTCTTATTGGTTTAAAAAACAGAAAACACTTGGAGAAAAATTTTCACATGTCTTTTGTGTTTGGGATGCTTAGGAAGAACAAGCTAAGTTATTTTCAAAGAAAATAACATGTTTTCAAAAAGAGGAAGTAATTTCCTGTACTATTACAAACTCATGACAAGGAAAAGAATCTATATCTGAAGCAGTCACATATTCATTGATCACTGCCAATCATCTTTGGCTGTCATTGTTGACGTGCAATCATCTCCAGTTGCTGGTAAAATTACAATTTATCTTTTTATCTTTTTCATTTTCAACTTTAATTTGGAAAAATATGAAGTCCTTGTGGTTCCAAACATCTATAGTCTTCTTTATCGAAAGAACATTTATGTTTTTCCCAATGTATTCCATGTCCCAGAGTTAATTTCCTACTGATTTTTTGTATTGCAATAATTTGTTTTCCATGAAATTAATGGAGCCTTAGTTTATCAAGTGTCACATTTTCCATCAAAGGGCAACTGATTGTTGCTCCTTAATATTTCAATTCCTGTTCATCTTCTTATCTTTGTAGAGCCTTCTACTCAAATAATTATATGCCTACATCTTGGACTATAGGTTTTTGGTTCTTTTCCATTGTGAAATTTTCATAGGTGAATGGCTATTTATTTATTAATTAATTTATAACCATTGTAGGATAATTGAAACTTGTTGGTCAAATTGGGGGGGGGGGGGGGAAGGATTGAGAATTGCTTCCAATTACCTGGCAACTTATCCAGAAAAGTGCACCTTCTGGGAAACCTAATGGCTCTTTTCTAATTAATGAATGAATATTGCTGGATAATGTATTTTTATTGGTAAAGTTGGAAAAATGTGAGAATTGTTTTCAATTCTGAGGCAACTGATCCAGAAAATTGTGTCTTGTAGGATAATTGAAACCTGCTAATATTGTTTATATAACTAATAGCTTTTGACTGTGTACTTGCTACTGGTGAAAGTTCACTGCTAGAAATTCCAAGTTTTTGTAAAGCAGCTGCTTTTGTAGGTTGTGGTGCCTTTTCTTATCAGGTTATCCTTTTGTGAATATGTTATCATGCTTTCTCCTTTCAATGGTTGGCCTTATACAGGATGATGATGAAGCTGATACTGTTGGTTGTTGTACACTCAAAGTAGCAAATGTGGAGTGTATTCCTGGAAGCTATAATTTGAAGGTATAATATAGTTCTGTCTCTGGAAGCACTATCTTACTTTTTATTTGATAACTGTCAAGGTGGGCCTATCTTCATTTTGCAATTGTTGAAGATAGAAGCATGTCTTGAGTCTATTCTAAATCTTAAATGGATCATTTTGATTGTTTTTTGGTAATTTTGCTATGATTATTATATTTGGAAGCGTGTAAAACCTTTACGGCCAACTATTAGTCTTAACACTTTGTGCTTTTGTTTTATTGTTTAGTTTGACTTCCTTGGTAAAGATTCAATTCGCTACGAAAACACAGTTGAGGTTCAGCCTGATGTATATGCAGCAATTGGAACTTTTCAAAAAGGTGAGCATATGGTTGTTAATTTTAGGCCTTTTTATATTTGGTTTGATGAGGCTGCTGAACGTGTTTCCAATCTATACCAGGAAAGAAGCAAAGTGATGATCTTTTTGATAAGCTGGATACAATTAAACTGAATGCCCACCTGAAGGAACTCATGCCTGGCCTTACAGCAAAAGTTTTTCGTACATATAATGCTTCGATCACGTTGGATGAAAAGGTGAATTGCAAAATAGGACATGCTATCATGTTTCATAACGTAGATTTGATAATGATCCTTGGGAAAGTATGCGAGGCATAGCTTATTCCAGCAAAATGGTTGATTTGGGCATATTGTTTGTAATGGCACTTAACAAAATGAAGCCATATTTCATTTGTTGTATCTATATGGTGATTATATCATCTAGAAAATTATCAGTATAATAAGTACCTTTGTGTTTGGTTACTTGCACTGGCTGGCCTAACAAGGTGTGCATGTGATTATTTAATTTGCTTGAGGTAGGTAAATGTTTTGAGTTTTTTGTTCTGGCCTTGACAAATCTGATAACAGAGAAATTGTACTTTTGGATTTCATTGCTTTATGTACATTTTCTTTTTTTTTGTCATCCTTGTGAACTCTTGTGGCTGAATTTGCTATGCGTACAGTTGTATGAGGAAACTGAAGATGGTGACATTGCAGAAAAAGTTGTTATTTATCAACGAGCGAACAAGGAGGTACACCCAGCTTGGCCAGGTTTTCTGAGTGGTGGTGGTCCTTCAGTTAACCTTTGACATCCCTAATTTTTGTTTCACTTGCTATAGGTTGCTATCATCTGTAATCATCAGCGTACCATCTCAAAATCTCATGGCGCACAAATGTCAAGATTGACTGAGAAAGTTGAGGAACTTAAGGTAATCAATATTTCTAGCACTGTGTCAAAAATATGGTCCCATTGCGATTGAGAAGTGCTCTGATTTTCTGCCTTGGGCATTAGATATTGGTTGATGCACATGGGTTTGACATAAGAATTCTGTTGGCACAAAATCTAACCGACCACTTTCTTTTAATGTTTGTAGGCAGCTTTGCAAACTAATCCTTTATTGGGCAATGTATCTGGCCTATACATTCTTGGACCTTTTTTAATTTGATGCAAGAAGTTTTTAACTTTGTCCTTTTGCTTCCAGGCCACTCTAAAAGAGCTGAAAACTGATTTGGATAGGGCCAAGAAGGGGAAGCCTCCATTAAAGGATGCTGATGGAAAGCAAAAGAGGAATTTGTCTCCTGAAGCGTAAGATACTTTGAGCCTTTGGTTCAATTATTTTATGTATGTTGTATATATATATATATATATATATGCTATTTCAATGTGGTTCTTTCACTGATGCAGCATAGAGAAAAAGATGGTTACAATCAATCAAAAAATTGAGAAAATGGAACTGGCGATAAAGACGAAAGAGGATTTGAAAACTGTGGCATTAGGCACGTCCAAAATCAATTACCTTGATCCTAGGATCACAGTAGCATGGTGCAAGAGACATGAAGTTCCTATTGAAAAGGTGAAAACTAATACGACCCATTGTGGGTGAAATAACTTAATGACCAATGATGTTACAAGTTGGGACTGAATTAAAAATTGCATGCCTTATAACTATGGAGATGATCTTAACTGCTTATTGATGCTTTTGCAGATATTCAACAAATCTCTTCTAGCGAAATTTGCTTGGGCAATGGATGTAGATCCTCAATTCAGATTCTGATCATGGGAAATCAAGGATTTATCAAGTTATGATCGCATCTGCCTGAAAAAAAAAAAAAAAAACTAGAAAAAAGTACAATTCCTCTTTTCTTCTCCTCCATTACAGTTCATTTCACATTTTTTTTTTCGCCTGTTCAAGCTGAAAATTAATGTTGTATGTTCAATCTAATCTAATCCCAGAGTGATTAGCCCCCTTCTTCATGTCGTCTCTCTTTAATAATTTTTATTTCAAATGTTAAAAATGTGATTCTACATAATCAAATTTGAATTTATATCACATTTCTTTTAATATACGCACGTTTCTACCTTCCTCGATCTAAAGCACTGAGAAAGAGGACAAGCAATAAGGGCACCAACAATGCCAGCATGATTCGGTCAAAATCCAGAATTTTTCATGGCATTAAAAAACTCCAAAGTTTCTTTATATTATTTACTTAGTACACATTTAGTCCACGAAATAACATCTTTATTATAACTCATCAAACAATTTATAACTAGTATGCACAGAAAATTTGAAATGAAATAATGACAATTATCAAGAAGGCACTATTAAAGCTTCAAATGATCCTTTACTTATTCATGCAGTTTCTATAACTAGGGCCAAAGCCAAAAAGATGAGAAAAACATTAAACAGGCTAATTCAAGAGATTTGAGCTTCAAGTACAACAAAGGCTACAAGTCATGAAGAATTGAGCTTAGACATCAAGTTAAAACTTGTGAACATCATACAAGCATATGGACAGTCTGTTGGAGAAGATGGACCATGAATTTCCTTGGAAGAAGATAAGGCTGCATATGATGGACCTTTAGGCTTAATGCATGAAGACCAAAAAGACCTATATGTATGAGCCTTATCAATTAGGTCATGTGTGTGGTTTGATTATAATCTTTGATTGTATTTGATTCTAATTAGAAATGAGTTATTTAATATTCTGTTTAGGCTTCTTATTTTTTATTTGATTAACATTAGTTTTCCTATTCTAATTAGGACTCTTACTTTCTATTTAGTTTGATTATTATTCATAATGGGGTGTAAGACCTCTTGAACTATTGCATGGATAAACATTATTTTCTCTTCTTGAATTATGAGGAATCCTATCTTGGTTCTTTTATAAACTTAGAAACTTATCAAGAATATTTCTTGTGGTGGTCTAATTTGACTTATCACTCACCTTCTTATCCTTTTCTGGAGTTGGCGTCAACCCTTCTTCTTATACCTTTGGTTTGTATCTCATACATAAACATTAAGTAAAGTTTTTATTTGTCATAAATTCGATTTAACTTTCTTAGGAGTTGAAAAACTTATTCCACATTATTAAGTCTCATAATTGTTTACGAGATTCACATTAGTTTTGGTATCATAGCTCATGCTCTAAATTAGGCTTGCTTATCTTAATTTTTTTTTGTTTTGTTTATTTATCTCTGAATTCACACATCCTCATAATCTCCTTAAATCACATCCTTCATGCATAAATTTTGATCTCATATGCTTTCCTTAATTGTTTGCAATTAATTCAAGTTCATTAGTTGATTAAAAAAAAAAAAAAAAAGAAAGAACATATTGTGAATTGCTTATGCACAAAAGGAGATTTGCAATTTGCATACATACTTCAAAAGCTTTTGGTTTTATTGTTTCTTGCTTAAATCTTATTCTAGGTTAATAAAAATACTAATTTGTGTTTTTATTTATTTTCATTCTTTTGAAAACCTTAATCGCCCTTTACTAATGATTTACAATTTGCCTATCCTAATTATAAAGTATTTCGTTTCTTGTTTTCTTTTAGTATATTATTCTAGAACCTTAAATTACTTATTTATATGCCCATTTATTTTTGTTTAATAAATTTCTTGTGATCGCCACCCCTATTCTTTTTTGTGCCTTGTGTTGTGATTTATTGGTTTTAGATTGTTGCAAGCTAATTTTCTTGATTTGGTTTATTTAATTTCATGAAGAACTGAAGATAAGAATTAAGAGACATAAAGGGAAAAAGTATATGAGCAACATCTAGAGAAAAGTGAAAAAAAAAAAAAAGGTGTGCAAACGTGAGGGTTGAGTGACATTGTTTGAGTGTAAACGCATGAAGGAGTGTTGTGAAGATATTTTTAACATTCTTTTTAGGTCTTAAATATGTTAAACAACGGAGATAAACGTGTAGCCAAAGAGAAGATGGAGGATCTATCATTCATGTTCAAGGCAATCAAAAAATAATTTAAGCACATGAACTTGATGTTTGGAGAAATTAGAGACAATATGGATTAACAAGACATTGCTATAGCCAATCTACAAAAGGGCTAACAACATGAAGCTTCTAATACTTGGAGGCAAGAAAGGCGAGCTCCTATGGAAGAGGATAAAGGCAATTATGTAGTTGACTTTGAAAATAATGACCTAACCACCCTTGCTAATCTGGGCAAATTTGTTTTTGGTAGAGATGAAAGATGACCTAGGAAGCATGCATATAAGGTGGATAGAAATTTGAGAAGCAAAAAGATAAATATTCCTTTATTGTAAGGCAAAAACAACCCTAATGCATATTTAAGGTGGGAAAGGAAAATGGAGCTAGTTTATGATTGCCATAACTACTCCAAGGAAAAAAGTAAAATCAGATGTTGTTAAGTTTATTAATTATTCTTTTTTTGTGGGACCAATTTATTTTAAATAGGAGGAGAAAATGTGAAAGACCTATTGAAACATGAGAAAAGATGAAGGTTGTCATGAGAAAGTGTTTTGTACTTAGCCATTACTATAGAGAATTGTACTAATGATTATAAAGCCTTACCTAAGAGACTAGAAGTATAAAGGACTACCACGAGGGGATGGAGATAGAGACAATTTGAGCTAATCTATAAAAATATTCGAGCTAATGTATAAGAATATATAGAGGTCAGGTTCTTATAATGCTTAAATAGAAAAATTGCAAAAATGGTGGATTTACAACGTTATAGGGAGCTAAAAGATATGGTATGTATAGTTATAAAGGTAGAAAGACAACTCAAAAGGAAGGGTTCCATACGGTTTAAGGAATATTCAGGTTCTTCATCTTCATAAAAGTTGAATGGCGACAAGAAAAGTGCAAGACCAAAATTCCTAAAAACCAAAGCAAAGGTAAATATGATTCCCAACCAAGAAATAAAGATATTAAATGTTTTCAATGATTGGGAATAAACCATATAACATCACAATATCCAAACAAGCATGAAATGATCTTAAAAGATAATTATGAAATAAAGACTAAATGTGATTCAAATGAAGATTTTACGTAACCTTTAAAAGATGCTAGTGATGTGGAATATCTCGTGGATGGTGATTTAATGATTGCAAGGCATGCATTGAGTGTACAAGTTAAAGAGAATGATGTAGTACAATAAGACAACATCGTTCATACAAGATGCCACATTAGTAATAAGGTATGTAGCATGATTATTTATAATGGTAGTTATACTAAGGAAGCTACCACTCTTTTTGTTGAAAAGTTGAATTTACCTATCATGAAACATTTAAGGCCATACTACAAGCTGTAATGGTTAAATGATTATGGAGAAATGAAGGTAAATGAACAACTCTATTAAAAGATACAAAGATGATGTTTTATGCGATGTGGTTTCTATGTATGTTGGTCTAACGTGATCATAATTGGTGTCATCATGAATGAATTAGTGGATTTTAGTGAATCTTCAACAAGCATAAATAAAGCCCATTGGACCTCAATTCCATGCGTGAAAGCCCAATTTGAAGTCTATAAAATGAACCCAATAATTGGTGAAAAGATTCCAAAAGATTTCAGTTTAGGATAAAAATTGTTAAAATAAGACATGTTGGAACAAGATATCGTGGATAAGGTTGTTCTAAATCAAAACATAGTAGATAAGATTGTCTTAAAGACAAGACAAGCTTTATGGCCTAAAACAAGACACAAATGGGGACCATGACAAGTTTGGATAAGATTAAGATAGGACAATATAAGAGGATAAGGTCAACAAAGTCAAAGATCTTCCAAGATTTGCTCAAGGTAGCATTGTCTTCCTATTTTCTTTGGGATTTTTTTATATTGGCCAAATTCTCCTTACCATTTCTACTTGGGATTTTCTTGTTTCTTGTTTAAGAGAGTTGTTTCTTATATGCAACTCTCATTAGCCTATTTATATGCCATTGGAACTCCTTTGACTGAACCATTTCATGGCCATATTCTTGGTTTTATTCTTCTTGTATTTTCATTAGGAATAAGTTATATAACTACCTTTTAGATGGCCAACACCACCATGGTAGAATTCCTTAGCTAGATACATTAGTTTAGTTTATTTTGGATGTTATTATTTAGAATAGGAAGTTTTCCAATGTAATGGCTATTTATAGTCCCCATTCAGCCACCATGGAAATAATGAATAATATTGAATTTTGGATTAATTGCATTGAGAGATTTGTTATCTTCTTGAGTTCTTAAAAGGATTTGGTGAGGTTGTTGAGTGAAGATTGAATAACTTTGCAAATTAATTAATTCTAGGATTAAATTGGCTTTAGTTAATTTAGATTCTTGAATTAACACCTTTTAAATCCTTAAAACTTAGATTGCTAGAAAAAAGGTTTTCTAGAGGTCTAGTTAGGATTTAAAGTTTCTTTCCATGATTCTTGATATATCATAGTACAAAGGTATTAACATTGCATATGGGTAAGGGACAAGTTAACCTTGTTCGTATCATGTGGTATCTAAGCCAAGACTTTAAAATCAATTACGAATCCTTTAATTTTATTATTTTTTATGTTTTGCATCTTGTTTCTTCTTCTAACCATTTGTTTTCTTATGTTAGTAATAATTTGGGTCCTTCTTCTTCTAACTATTTAGATTCAACTTCCTTCAATTTCCTTCCATCAATTCTATTTGTTTCTTAGTTAATTTGCCATTAAATTTAGTTTCAATTCATTTTGCATCATAAAAAAAAAACAAAAAAGTCAAAATTGCAATTTGCATTCTCTTCTTCTTTTAATTCCTTAAGATTCCTTCATTTAAATTACTTGTTTGATCTTGTTTATTAATTCTTTTATGTTTGATTTCATTTTTAAGGCCATCCAAATTCAAAAATCACAAAAAAATTACATTTGGAAAAAACTTCATCTAATTCGGCCTAAGCTTTGTTTCTTACACTCTTGAGTTGTATCTTTGTGTTTCTTGTAATCCAAGTTTTATTTTAGATTCAATTTAAAAAAATAAGGGAAAAAATAATGTTAAAAAATAAAATAAAGAAAAAAAGGAGAAAAGCAAAAGAAAAAGAAAGAAAAAAAGAGTTAAATTACAAAAAAAATTTGAATTGGTTGTTGCAAACTTTAGATTTAGCCTAAAGATCATATTTCTATCTATTTTGTTCCATTCAAGCTTTGAAAATTTTCAATTTCTTCCTCTTTCTCTAAAATTGCAAATTTCCCATATTAATCTTGATTTATTCTTTGCTATTTGATGTTAAGTTGTTTTCTTGGTGTTCTAAAGTCATTCTTAAGTCTGAGATTACATTTTTGTTTTTTAATTTAGTTTAATTTTACAATAGTAACTCTAGTAATAAAAGAACATAAAGAAAGGAGCTAAGAGAGGTAAAAGGCAAAAGTGGTAAGAGCATAAGAGGGAAAAAGCCTATATTGTATGAAACATGAGAGAAGTGTCATCTTTTGAGTATTAACATGTAAAGGAGTGTTTATGATGACTTTATTTCTTCATTACTAACCATGATAGACCCTTAAGAAGATCTAAAGTGGAAACGCTTTATGAAACCTATACAAGATAAGATGGAGCACTTAATGGAAGGGATGGATAAGATGGAGTCTAGTTGCAACACCATTAGGTGTAGGATATTTATTCATGATGATGATGATGTTGAATCAATGGATAAAAGTTTCTAAAATCATAACAAATAATATGGCAACCTAAGAAGCATTAACATGAAAATTCTAACCTTCTAAGGTAAAAGTAGCCTTAAGGCCTATCTTGCATAGGAAAAAAAGGTAGAATCAGTTTTTGATTGCTATAACTATAATGAAGAAAAGAAAAGAAGGTAAAAATTGCTACTATTAAATTTATAGATTATGCACTTGTTTGGTGGGATCAATTGAAATATACTAGACAAAAGTGTGGTGATGATCTTATTTTGTACTTGACATAAGATGAAATGTGTTATGAGGAAAAAATTTATACCTAATCATTATTATAGAGATTTACATAACCATTTACAAAGACTTTTGCGAGGTTGTAAAAGCATAGAGGAATATTATCAAAGTTGGAGGTTACACTAATTTGAGCCAAAATAGAGGAGATTATGAAGTGAATAATGGCCCATTTTCTTAGTGGACCTAATAAAGAAATTGCTAACCAAGTCGAAATGTGCCTTATACTAATTTGGAGGATTGGTACCATAATGTATTAAAGGTGGTAAAAACAACAAAAAGGAAGGACTTCAAAGCGCAACTTCTCCATTAGAGGTAAGGATGAAAGGCCCAATCATAAGCTTAAATTTGAATATCCACAATAAGGCAAAAAAGGAAGTAGGTCCAACAATAAAGTCGAACAATGGAAGCCTACCAAAACGAGTTCTATTGAGTGCTTCAAGAATAAAGGGCAAGGTTATATGGCAACAAGAAATCAATGGTAATTATAAATGGCAAGATGGAAAGTGATGATGAACAGGATAATGATCTCGAGATGCCCCCACTCATTGTTGCTAGTGATGATGAGAATGTTTATGAGGTATATAGTAAAGAAACTCTACTTGCATGGATATTTTTAAATGCCCAAGTTAAAGATGAAGATGAGTAAAGGGAAAACATCTTTCAATCAAGATGTAGGATCCAAGGCAAGGTATATTGTTTAATTATTCATGAAAAGAAAGTTGTACTAATGTTGCTAGTACTTATTTGGTGGAAAAATTAAACTTGCCTACTCCCAAGCATCCTAAACCTTATAACTTGCAATGGTTTTATGATAGTGGTGAAATTAAAGTTACTAAGCAAGTTAAAGTTTCCTTTTATATAGGCAAATATATTAATGAAGTTTTTTTTATATGATGTTATGCTTATGCAAGCTAGTCATCTACTATTAGGGCAACCATGACAATTTGATAGAAAAGCTAAACTTGATGGGTTTAGTGAGTCTTATGAGTTTGATTTTCATGGAAAACATGTTGTACTTACCCCTTTATCTCCAAAGCAAATGTATGAAGATCAAAAAGTTTAAAAGAGAGAGGACATGTGCATATAAGAGTAAAAGAATTAATTACATAACAAAAGGAAATTTCTGAGAAAACCTATGAGAGGCATAAGGATAGATAGGAAAAAGGAGAGACTAGAATGGGTACACATAAGAAACATAAGGTGCATGTAAAAGGAGTGGGTGTACAAAAATAAAGCCTTTATATAAAAAAAAAAAGTGAAGAGAGAGAAGTCGATTCTTCCCGAGCACCTATAACTATGTTTTTGTTAAAAGATATATATTATACTACTGACAAATTATATGATCTTTTGTGTAGTACTTTTGTGTCTCTTTTAAAGGGTTATGAAGAATGGTTTTTCAAGGAGGAGCCGAGGAGAAAGGAGGAACTTGAATTCCACTTTACTTTTGATTCTTTAGTAAA
Organism: Omphalea diandra; assembly: GCA_949677035.1. Lineage (NCBI taxonomy): Eukaryota > Viridiplantae > Streptophyta > Magnoliopsida > Malpighiales > Euphorbiaceae > Omphalea > Omphalea diandra. The sequence goes on along the minus strand of CATIWR010165669.1, from coordinate 59,541 downwards.
AAGGAAATGCCATGGTAAAGAAGAGTGAGGTTGAAAATTTAATTGTACCTTTGTATAAAGAGGATTCTTTTATTTCTAAATCTTGTTTTGATTTTAACATTTCAAAGTTTTCTTCTAATTCTAAACTTTGTTTTTTTTTATTCTAAATCTTGTTTAGTTTCTAACGATTTTAGGTTTTTTAAAATTTGTTTCGCTAAACTTAAATTTGTTATATGGTATTTTTGTTTCCTTCTTAAAATCATCTGATGCTTTAGTGTTTGTCCATACTAGGTGGAAAAAGTATTTTCAAAAGTCTTTTAGGTATTTGCATTTTTCTAATATGTTTTTGTTAGATAGATGATTTATAACCCTTGTTTAGGTTGATTTATGCAACTTGTGATTAGTAGTGAGAGAACTTACATGGTAAGTTTCATGTTAAATTCATCATTGTTAGTTCTTATGTTACATTTTGGTTTTCATGTAGGCTAATATTTAAGGAAGAATCTTCACAAAGAAAGAGGGTATGATGTGATCATAGTTGGTGCCATCATGAAGGAATTAGTGGATTTTAGTGTATCTTCAACAAGTCCAAATAAAGCCCATTAAACCTCAATTCCATGCGTAAAAGCCCAATTTAGAGTCCATAAGATGAGCCCAACAATTGGTGAGAAGATTTCAAAAGATTTCGTTTTAAGACAAAAATTATTAAGACAAGCTATATTATAATCAGACATAATGGATAAGGTTGTCATAAATCAAGAAATAGTGGATAAGGTTGTCCTAAAGACAATACAAGCTTTATGTCCTAAAGCAAGACACAAATGGAGATCAAGACAATTTTGGATATGGTTAAGACAAGATAAGATAAAAAGATAAGGTCAACAAAGTCAAAGATCTTCCATGATTTGCTTATTTGAAATTATATTTCTATTTTCTTTGTGATTTTCTTCTATTGGCCCAATTTTCCTTACTTTTTTTACTTAGGATTTTATTATTTCTTATTTAAGAGAGTTTATTTCTAATATGCAACTCTCATTAGCCTATTTGTATGCCATTAAAGCTCCTTTGGTTGAACCACTCCATAGCCATATTCTTAGATTTGTTCTTCTTCTATTTTCATTGAGAATAAGTTATTTAGCTATCTTTTAGATGGCCAACACCATCATGGTTGAATTCCTTAACTAGATATATTTGTTTAGTTTCTTTTAAATGTTATTATTTAGCATAAGAAGTTTTGCAATGTAATGGCTATTTGTAGACCTCATTTGGCCACCATGGAAATAACGAATAATATTGAACTTTAGCTTAATTGTTTTACGAGATTTATTCTCTTCTTTAGTTTTTGAAGGGACTTGGTGAGGTTGTTGAGTGAGGACTTAATAACTTTACAAACTAGTTAATTATAGGCTTAAATTAGCTTTAATCAAATTTGGTTCTTAAATTAACACCTTTAAATGTTTATAACTTAGGTTGCTAGAATTAGGTTTTCTAAAGGTCTACATAAAATTTAAAGTTTCTTTGCTTTATTCTTGATAGATCTTAGGGCAAATGTATTAACATTGCATATAGGTTGGGGATTAGTTATCTTCGTTCATATCATGGTCACATTCTTTTAAGATGTCCATGATAATAAGATAGAAGAGCTAAGCATGATAATTACCAAAATAAATACTCTTTTGTAATGGATGAAAGACCTATCACTCTTATTCCATTTACTCTTAAACAAATTTATGAGGATCGAATAAGAGTAAAAAAAGAAAGTAATACAAAAAAAAAAAAGAGATGGAAACAGAAAAAAGGGTCGAAAGTGAAAAAGAGAGAAAAGAGAATGGCCAAGAGGAAAAAGAAATAAAGGGTGACAGAAAAGATGAAAAATAGTGAGGAGAGAAAAAAAAAAAAAGAAGAAAAGAGTGAGCATATGTGCAAGATAAAGAGAGGTCAAGAAAACATTCTTTTCAAATCAACCTATGATTGTACTTATGTATAAATAAGCTTATTTTAATGGTAACAAAATGTTGTTTCTCTTCTATAGGATTTTGAACTTATATTCTCCATTGATATTCCTAATGGTTTTCCACCTATTAGGGTGTGAGCACCAATTATAGTTTATCCCTGAAAGGGCCATTCTTAATAGACCCATATATAAAAGCAATCTTAAGGAGATAAAAAGCTTGAAAGGTAGGTCGAAGAGTTAATGACAAAAGGATGTATGAAGAAAAACATAATACCATATGTAATGCCTATTCTAATAATGCCTTAAAAGGATAAATCTTGGCAAATGTTTGTGAATTATCGTTCCAGCAATAAATTACTATAAAATGCAGACATCCTTTTCCTAGCATATATGATATACTTGAAGAATTACATGGTTCTTGTGTGTTTACTAAAATTGATCTTAAAATTATCAAATTAGGATGAAAGAAGGTGATAAGTAGAAATTATTTTTTAAAAAAATATGGTTTATATGAATGGTTCATATGCTTTTGTGTTAACTAATGCATGTAGAACTTTATTAAGACTTATGAACCATGCATGCTTTCATTAGTAAGTTTGTGGTTGCAAAAATTGATGATGTTTTGATTTATATTAAAAGCTTAGATGAACATGTAGAGCATTTGAGACTTATTTTAGATGTTCTAAGAAAAGAAAGATTATTTGTTAACCTTTAAAAAAATACTTTTTTTTGTACAAATTATATTGTATTTCTTATGTATGTTTTTAGCGTTAATGGAATTCAAGTTGATGAAGAGAAAATTAATGTTATAAAAGATTGATCGATGCTTAAGAATGCAAGGTAAGAAGTTTCATGGTTTGGCTTATTTTTATAGAAGGCCTATCAAAGATTTTAGTACTTTATCCACACCATTAAATGAAATTATTAAGAAAAAAGTGGGATTTTAATTAGGGTAATAAGCAAGAAAAGCCTTAACTTAATTAAAAACAAGTTAATTTTTACACCTTGACTTACTTTTCTAACTTTGCTAACATTTTTGAGATTGAGCATGATACTTTAGATAGAGGAATTAGAGTTATTTTGATGCAAGAGAAGCATCCTATGGAATATTCTAATGAGAAGTTAAATAATGTAGACCTACATTATCCTACTTATGATAAAGATATGTATACATTGGTTAGAACTTGGGAGACTTGGCAACATTACCTTTGGCCCAAAGAGTTTATGATTGACACTACCTACGAGTCCCTAAAGAATTTAAAGGGATAATATAAGTTGAATAAGTGACATATTAAATAGGTAGAGTTCATTAAGATGTTTCTTTATGTAATTAAGTATAAATAAGGTGGAAAAAAAAAACATGGTGTTCAAGGCATTGTCTAAAAGATATGCATTTATCTTTACTTTAGATGCAAAATTATTTAGACTTGAGTATATTAAGGATATATATTTGAAAGATCCAAATTTTGCTAATGTGTTTAATGCTTATCAGAAAATTGCATTTAGGAAGTTTTATAGGTATGATGTTTGTTATTTGGAGAAAATAAGTTGTGTGCCTATTAGTTCATTAAGGTAATTGCTTGTATGTGAGGCCTATGGGGAAGTTTTAATGGGATATTTTGGTATTAGAAAAACTTTATATGATTTGGATGACCACTTCTTTTGATCACATATGAAATGTGATGCATAGAGGTTTTATGAGAATTGCATTGCATATAGACAAACTAAGTCTAGAGTTTTGCCTATGGTTTGTATAACCTTTTACCTATACCTAATGAATCGTGAGTAGATATTTCTGTGGACTTTATTTTTGGTTTGCCTTGGTCAAAAAGGGAAAAGATTCTATTTTTATGGTTATTGACATATTTTCAGAGATGATGCACTTTATTCCATGTCATTAAGCTAATGATGCAACCAACATAACTAATTTGTTTTTCAATAAGATAATAAGATTGCATGGCATATTAAGAAACATTTTTTCTGATAGAAATGCTAAGTTCTTGAGATACTTTTAGAAGACTTTATGGAGTAAGTTAGGTAATAAAATTCTTATTTCTACTACTTGCCATCTATAAACTGATGGACAAACCAAAGTAGTTAATAAAACTTTATCTACTTTGTTGTATGCCATTATTAAAAAGAACTTGAAGAATTGGGAAGAGTGTTTGCCTTATGTAGAGTTTTCATGTAATCATAGTGTTCATTCACCTACTTTTTATTCATCATTTGAGATTATTTATGATTTCAGTCCACCAAGTCCCTTAGACTTATTATCTTTACCTATTAATAAACATATGAGTTTATATGATAAAAAAAGATTTAATTGGTAAGAATTTAAAGAGAGAGAGAAAGAGAGAGAGAGAGAGAGAAAGCAGAGAGGGTCAAGCAATATGCTTCTTAATATAACAGAGGGTGCAAGAAGATAGTATTTGAACTTGGTATAAGGAAAGAAGGGTTTCCAAATCAAAGGCATTGTAAGTTAGTTCCTAGAGGCAATGGTCTTTTTTAAGCAATTGCAAGGATTAATAGTAATGGTTACAAAATGAATCTACTTGGTAAATACAATATTAATGCTACTTTTAATCGTTATAATCTTTCTCTATATAATATATGCGACAATTTAAGGATGAATCCTTTTCAAGAGAAGGGGAATAATGAGATCATAAATACACATTAAAGCTTAAAGTGATTCTTTGCACATTCATGAAGATCCAAGGTCCAATAATTAGAGACAAAGTTTAAAAGATGAGAGAAGCATTAAATTCAAAAGATTTAGGCTTCAAGTGCATCAAAGGCTACAAGTCATGAAGAATTAGCTTAGACATCAAGTTAAGACTTGTAAACATTATACAATCATGTGGGAAACCTATTGGAAAAGATGGAACATAAGTTTGTTTGGAGGAAGATAAGGTCGCATATGTTTACCATTGGGTCGAATGCATGAAGACTTAACAGGCCCATGCATATGAGCCTTATCAATTAGGTCATGTGTGTGGTTTAATATTATTTCATGTTGTTTTGTATTTTAGTTAGGAATTAGTTATTTCTTATTTGGTTTACAATTCTTGTTTCTTATTTGATTAAGTTTAGTTTTTTCTATTCTAATTAGAATTCTTACTTCCTATTTAATTTGGAATTAGTTAGGATTTATTTCCTATTCCAAATAGGAACATAAACTAGTATATATATAGTGGTTAAGGCCTTTTGGCCAAATTGAATTATTGCATTAATAAACATTATTTTCTCTTCTTTGATTGCAAGGAATTTTATCTTGATTTTCATGGACTTTTGAAACTTACGAAGAATATTTCTCCTGGCATTCAAACTTGACTTGTCATTCATCTTCTCACCCTTTTCCTGAGTATGGCATCAACTCTTCTTCTTATACCTTTGATTTGTATTTCCTATATTAACATAGATCAAGATTTAGCTTGTCATAAATTTGATTTAGCTTTTTTGGGAGTTGAAAATTTATTCCATATTATTGGTTCTCACAATCTTTTACGAGGTTTGCATCATTAAATTAAATTCATTTTTCTTTTTTTGTTAATGGAATATAAAATCCTAAAATTATACATATATTATGATGTTGTTCATGTTGGTTGTGGCCATTTATCAAACACCTTGTGTATGTATTTTGAAATATTTAAATCTTAGTTTCTTTCTTTCTCTTTTTTTTTTTTTTTTTTTTTTTGCAATTTCCTATAGCTTGTATTTAAATTTCTTCATTATAAAATATAAAAAATCCAAAAAAGATAGAGCGACATTTAAAGTTTTGCTCAACATTTATGGTTTTTATAAATTTGCTATAAGTTTGGCCTAAAATGTGGTCAAGAAATGCATACCATTACACTTTTCCTCTTCTCCATCACTATTCCTAAAATAATCACTTCTTATCATTGCTACTATAAGAAAACTATGGTGATGTTAATCACTTATTAAAGGTATTGTGAGTTCATCCATTTTATTAAGTTGGGTTATGTTTTTTTTTTTTTTAGAGATGAAGAATTAGAAATGGAGAAGTTATACTAAGTGTGTTTTGAGGATTAATGAAGGAGAAGAAAAAGGTATTTATGTCATCTTTAATTAACTTTATTCTTCTGACTAACAAAAAATAATCACTTTTTAGTAGAAAAAATTTTCAATATTACAAGGTCAAATGTGAGGGATTTTCAAATAATTTTGAAACCTAAGAGAAGACTTAGTTAAATATGACAAACTATCATAGATCTATAGTAATTAATTATGTTTAAAATAATGAAATTGATTTATCTAGTTTGTCTAATATGTTAAAAATATTAAAGATTAATTATGTTTAGTTTTTCCAAAATAATTAACAAATAATTAGTTTAATTGTATTAAAACATGAGTTTTATATTATATTTTAGAAAAACAAGGGACGAAGTAGTGTATGATAATAAAATCTAAAGAGATTTAGTAATTTATCCTCATTTGCAAGATATAATTCAATTTAGCCTTTATATTTTGTTTGTATAGTCAATGATTAAAAATTGAAGTTTCTCATCTAAGTTAAACATGATTCTTTTATTTTTAGCTCAATTATATTCATTCTTGTTTAAAAATACAAAGAATTAAATTTCTTTTTTTTTTTACAATAAAAAACATTTTTTTATCTTAGGTTAATTTAAAAAAAAAAAAGCAAAAAAATGAGAAACTCATATTATCCAAAATCATGAAAATCTAATATACAAAGATAATTAAATAAATTATTGTTATAGTTGAAAAAAACTCAAACCCAATCTAATTCTCTATTTCTTTATAGCTTTTTAGAAAATTAATTGTGATATTAAGTTTCTTTATTCACAACTTACAAAATCATTTAATAATATTGACAATTAAGAGTTCAACCACATATTAGAATTTTATTCATGCAAATTTGTAGTCAATGAACTACTTTTTTTGTTTCCAAACAAATCAAAAAGAGTATAGAAAAATGAAATTAGTTATGACTTTTTTTTCTCAATTATCTTTACACATTGATTTTTGATAAATTGAGTTTTGTTTTCTTATTATGATTTTTTCAATTAAGATAAAATATATTCTTACTCAAAAAGAAATTCATTTTTTTATTGTTAAAATAATAATGGATATAATTGAGCTAAAAAGTTGTTCAATGTTAACCTAAAAATTTGTGAAAATAATAATGAATATAGTATTTAACCCTACAAAATCTATACTCCACCAAAGAGCCTTAGTCATCTTTTCTTCTCATCTTTTCTCTCAAAACTCATTTTCTTACTCATCCACTAGGGCTACTATCAGCTAAATCGTCAATGGTAGTCCATGATTTTATTATTTTTTTAGTATTTTATCTATTTCATCTCAATAAATATAAATTTGTATTTATTTTACATATTTCTCTAGTTTTTTTTTTTTTGTCACTATGATGGAAGTTTTTAATTCATCCTTCATGGAAGTTTATTTCCTCTTATATGGATATTATTATTATTGTTATTATCCATTTATGAGATTGATATATAAAAGTTTTGTAATGATCGATTAGGTCTTTATAATAATTCAATTAGACTCATTTGAAGACAAAAATGTCGAATTATTGTGGCTTTGTATAGCTATCAAGTGGAGCATGCTTCTTGCTATTATATAAAATTTAATATTCTATTAACATGGTTGTCTTTTTACAAAAGAAGATCATCACTTTTCATATCAGATTCAACACACTTGGTACTAATATAATTTGTTATGGATTGTAAGCTTTAATTTTTTTTATATGTATTAGTAATCTTATATTTAATATTTCATGAATGATAATTATTCTCTTCCATCTCAAAAAAAGAAAATTCTATAAAATCTATAAAGCCACATGATATATTTTATAAGATTAAATACTTTGATCTCCTTAAATTTTTCACTATTATACTACTTAGTCCTCCATTTTTATATATTATACTAAAATGTTCATCTATTTTAATTTTGTTAGATTTTGTTAAAATTTTTATTAATTAAATTAATATTAAAAATCTATTTAGCCTTCATTTATATTTTAATTTTTAATTTACATTGTACCATTACCATTGCCACTACTACTCATCTCCATCACCAGAAAAATCATAAAAAAATAAGAAAAATAATAAAGCTAATGTTAAAAATTTGAATCTAAACACAATCAATAAGAAATAAATTAAATGATCAAATTCAAATTTAAATACAATCATATAACTTAGTGGTTCAAAGTAAACAAAAAATAAAAAATAAAAAGAAAGTAATTATAAATAAGTAATCTCAATGTTAATGGGCCAAGCCTCAATAAATTGAAAGAGCACAATAATTTAACGACCTCTACCAAGACTGTTGCTGAACCAAACTCATTGATTATTTCTCCTCCAATCTGAATTCTTCTCTAACTAGCTTCCCCTTTAAATAACCTTATTCCAAAATGCAAAATAGTAAAATCAAGAATAAGTCCACCAAATTGCAAAAATAACAAGCTTATTTGTTCACCACTTGGACCACTTTCCCATTGCTTTCCTTCATGGAATCCCAATCAAAGCCCATGTCAATCAGACAATCATCGAGAAATTATAACAAAGATTCAAACTTTACTAACCATTTTACAAGATAAATCAAAACTTATAAGGGGTTTTTGAGTATGAACAAGGAAAATCCCTAGTTGTTGCAACAAGAGGTGGTGATAGAATTTAGAGTTTTGATTAGTGTGAAACGATTATATAAGTACAACAACAATGGCAACGAGAGCTTATGTAAAATGAAATATGATGGCATGAGGTAGAGATGATTATAATGACGATAACATCTATGTTTGAACCCATACTCATTGTCATTGATTTTCTAGTCTTTATGTCCGTACATCACCAGCATTGGCTTATCTTTCTCTAAGTAAATTGTCATTCATAACTAACATTGACATGGGTGTAATTCATAAGGAATAGATGGTAAATGAGTACTGGGTTTATAATTATGACGGTAGAAAAGATGAATGGTAACAAACAAAGGGAGTAGTGAACAATTGTGTTAGGTTTGATTAGTATTCGAATTGACTTTATTTAGTGTTTTTTATTTTATTATTATGAAATTATGATTTTAGGATTTTATGATTGGTGATGAATAAGGACTAACTTTTATATTTGACTAACAAAAAAAAAACTATTAAAATAGATACAAGGATGTCATAATACAATGGAACTAAAATGAAGGAATATTTTACTATAATACAATAGTATATTATGGAAACGGTCAAAGGGTCAAAGTTTTTAATGCTTTTCCATTCTCCTCTTTTTTCTCTATCTATTTGAGTTATTTTGAGAATATATGATTAGTGTAATGAGATTGATTTACAATCAATCATGATTTTAACCAAAATAATTCATAACCAATTTCTCTTGTTTGACATCTTTTTTCCTTTTTAGGGTCGTGTTAAGGTTTTCTTTCTTTATCTATTTATTGCCTTTTTCCCTTATTAAGGATTTCTAATAGTTTTTCTTTGATTTTTATCAAGGTTTTGGTTTTTGCTAGGCTAGAGAATTTGGTTGGTTTAGTTCAAATTGAATCAAATAGGCTACAATCAAATAAGTCAACTTATGTGTGAAATATAAGTGAACTAAAATATTAATATGATCAAATAAAATAGAATAATTTTTTTTTTCCTATTTTAGGCTTTAAGCCAATGATTTGGGCCTTATTCTAGTACTCAAATGCTAGCCTTTTTTAGGCCTAAAAAAAAATTAACAAGCAAAATAAAAGAAATTACAAAACTAAAACTGATTAAATATTACTTTTTAAGGACTATTATTCTTTATAATTATTTTATAAAATATATTACACATATTATTTATTAAGCTAAATAAATTACTATATAATTCAAAAGGCATAATAAAAAAAATACTATACAATCTAAAAGGCATAATAAAGAAGTAGATACTATATAATATGTTTCATAAAATATTTTAATAGTTAACTACAAATATTGCATTTATAAATAGAAAATAACAAATTAAAATTTACAAGAGTATCATATATCCATTATAGTCTCTAATATAATGCCTAATAAAGCCTAAAAAAATATAAACAAATTAATAAGAAGAAAATAGAGGTAGTTAACCAAATAAAGGCGAAAAATTAAGCAAATTACTTTTAGAGAATTTTTTTCAATTTCTTCTGATTCTACAAGAGTGTCGTGTGTCCACAATAGTCTTCAATGTAGTGTCTTATAAACTAAAAAAAATTATACAAATAGATTAACAAAAAGATAATAAAGGCAGCTTATAACCACATATGTATAGAAAATTAAGCTTATTATCTTTTTCTTAATTTTCTATTTTTTCCAGATCTTTTTCAATATTAATATTAATAGAAATAGTTGTTTAACGAATCTAATCCTTAGAATGGAATAAGAAATTCCATACAAATTGCATACAAATTCAAATAGGAAGAAGAAAAGCTTAGAAAATTTATTAAAGATTTTCTATTAGAGCAAGAAAACCTAATATAGTACCTTTTTTATTAGCTTGAAGAATTATCAACCCCTTTTTGTTGGTCCTGGATGGTGATAAGGCAACCTAAGAGGGGGGTAATTGGGTTGTAAATAAAGACACAAACAAAAAAAGTAAAAGTCGCAAACACAAATGAACACACAGATTTTATAGTGGTTCGACAAGGTGCCTACTCAATTTCCCAAGTTTTCACTTAAGCCTTTCTATTTTGTTGCAGACTTAAGGACAACCTTCCATTTTACATGCTCAAGGACAACATTTACATTCACTCTCTTTTACATAGAATTAAAGAGCCAACCTCCCTTGGTATTTTTCTAAGGTGCAATACCAACCTTTACAATCACTTGCAAGGATTGATCCAAGCAGTGTTAATGTCTCTCAAATAGGCATCAAATACACGTTTAGTGCTAAAGAAAAACTACTCACAAAAAGAGTAATAGAGTAATCTCACTCCATCTAAAAAAAACAAGTAACACCTGAAAGTTTTGCACAAAAACTTTTTAAAAGTTCTCTAAATGTTTACAAGTATTCTTCAAAGTCTCTTCTGTTTCTCTAGCCTTCAAAAATGCTTCTTATATTGCCAAACTCCAAAACTAACCATTGGAATAGTTGATGTTAAATTCGATAGCTTTTTTGTAAAATTAGTCATTTGAGGAGACAACACTTATTATTCTTCATCAACCCTTGTTGAACTTGTAACAGTTATTTCCAATGCCTGCTCTCCATTATTAACACCTATTGGCCTTGACTATAATGCATGTTGGAACAAGAACAATGCTCATTATGAATTCCTAAAAAGTTTAAACTTTGTGCTTTATTTTTCAAACTTTGCACAACTATTTTCCACGCCCTTTAAGTAATTCATAATGCTCGTTGGAAATTCCTTCAATGCCTATTGAGAAGAGCCAATGCCCGTTTTGAGTTCTAAAAGCTTTAACTCAAGCTTGGACACTTTTCCAATGTCTGTTGTGAAAATGCAATGTATGTTGCTAGGTCTAGATCAATGCCCATTGCAAGGTCCAAAACACCTCAGCTTGAAGTAGTTCTCCAGTGCTCGTTCTAGGTCCAGAAGACTTTGTCAATTTGCAGTGTCTGATTAACATCTATTATTCATCCTTCAATGACCATTGAATGGTCCAACACCCATTGAGAGATGTTCAATGCCTATTAAACATGTTTTGGCCCTTTAACATTCATCAGGTCTTAGGGTCACATGTTGTCCAAACATTTCCCCTAGCATTCACAACAATGTCCCCCTTTAACGTACATCAAGTCTATTCAAATCATCTAAAAACACTAAAGTACAAACATTAGAACTTCTTTTGGTTTTGTTATAGTTTTGTTATCATTCAAAACATATCATTGAAAGCATATGAGTGAGTCCAATGCCTTGGGGTCATATGTTTTCCAAACATTCTCCTAGCATTCATAACACCTTTTACACTAAAGTATTTGAAAATAATAGCCCTCTTAAAGAAGGTGGTGTAATATGTTTGACTTGCTAACATTTAATCAGAGTTTTACGGATTAAAAAAAAAAGATGATGGAGATTTATGTACTAAATGAAGAAATAAGAACTAAATAGAGAAAATCAAAAGATCTAAAGGAAGAAAAAGATAAAAACTGAAGGGAGAAAAAGAGAAAAATTGAAGAGAGAAAATAAAGTTAGAAACATAGGTAGAGAGAAAATGAGAATATCTAATGGGAGGAATGAGCTTTAGGTTATAATACCTTAAAATTATGTATTATTCTTATATGGTTTATTTGGTGTTTTAAATAATAGATGTTACATAACGTAATAACCGTAATGTAATGGGATTCTAAAGTCACATTACTGTTATGGCTGTTATATGACGACCATAATGTGTAATGGCCATTACATAATAATAAAGGCCATTATTTTAATAATGTCACAAGTTATATAACAGTGACGTTAATATTTGCTTCTACTTGTTTTTCCATAAGACTACAATTTTTTTTCTTTGTAGTTTTACATGTGAGTGGTGTTGTCCTTTATACAAATAAAAGCTACAATGTTGTATTTTACTAATAATACTGAAGTTGAATCAATTCAAGTTACTCTCTCATAAACACAACTATCACGAATATTTATTACTCACTTTTGCATGTTTCTCCTTCATACTTCACTTCTACTCATTGAGAAAAGCACACATCTCATATTTTTGCATACTTCTCCTTTATTTCTTCATTTCTTTTTCTCTTTCCTTCAAAATTCTTTCACAAATTAACTAAAAAACTCAAAGAAAGTTCAAAACTCACAATTTAAGCCATCTCATACTATTTAGAGGTATGTTAATATTCATAATCTAAACTTTTTTTTATTCTTTTACTAGTTTTACATTGCAAAATATTATTAATTTTAAGTTCTAATTAGGTAATCATCTTGATTAAATGTTAGAAATATACAAATGTTTCTTGAATAGATTAAGAAATATTGTTCAAAATCATATTTAGAATAAAAATATTATTAAAAAAGCATATTTAGGTTATAAAATATTATGAAATTTATTTTTAGATTACAAATATATGTAAAAGATATAAATTATTTAGCATGATATTAACTATATATGATGAGCTTAGAATTAATTGTTTATTATTGAATATATAAATTATTTAGTTTGATTAGGCTCAAAATTGATAAGTGTTATATTGTTCATAATTCATAAATTAATTTTGATATTTAATTTTTTATTATCAATAAACTAATTTTTAGTTTATTTTATTACTTGTATAGATTTTTAAATTATAGAATATATAAATTATTTAGCTTGATTATTGACTATAATATGGGTAGATATAGTTAAAAATAATTTAAAACTTAACATAATTAAATATTTAACTTAATTAATTTTTTAATGTGTTTTAATCCATGAATTTAGGATTAGAACTAATTAGTTTTATCATTTACATAATGTATAAATTAAATTGATATTTAATTTTTTTGTTAGTGGTGAACTAATTTTTATTTTATTTTATTACTTGTCTAAATTACTAAATATAGAACATATAAATTATTTAGCTTAACTATTGATTATAATATGTGTAAATATAATTTAAAATAATTTAAAATTTAACATAACTTGGTATTTAAATTAATTAATTTTAAATATTTTTAATTCATGAATTTAGGCTTAGAATTGATTAGTTCTATAATTTATAGAACTTAAAAATTAAATTGATATTTAATTTTTAGTTATTACTTATCTAGATTACTAAATGAGATAATTAGGGCAATAAACTCATAAATATAATTATATTATAATAATTTAATTCATACTTAAATTTATTTTAGGATATTATTTAAATCCTCAATACTAATATGGGGCATATGACATTTCAATTGATCATGAAGTGTGTGAAGGAACAAAGACTGCCATTTTAAGGTTGGAGCCAAATATGGAGAATCAAATACTTACACTTATTGAAGTGTTTTAAATTTTAGTGTGTAATTAAGTGGTGCTTTCATTAAAATGAAATATGAACAAATGATTATATAAATTCATTGTGCAACTATTCTTTTTTATGAAAAGAGTAAGAGCTTTAGTATTGGATTGGCACAAAGAGCATTTGAAATGTCCAATCCAAGTTAATAACTCTTCATATATAATAAATAAATATTTAATTTCTATCAAAATATAATATGGTATATTATAATTGTTTATACAACTGAATAGTAGATCACTTATGGGGAAAGTGCACCTCATCTTTCAGCAATAGTAGTTAAAATTTTAAGCCAGACAACTTCAGCCTCTAATTGTGAGAGAAATTAGAGTACATTTTCTCTAATTTATACAAAAACACAAAATAGATTATGATATCAAAAGTTGCATACTCTTTTTTTATACATTACAACATGATGCTTAAAATGTGAAATGTAATAAAAAGGAGTCAATAATAATTGGCAAAAGTTTCAAGCAAATTAATTTGGATTGCATTTAAGATGAGCCATTGTCCCCATGGTTGGAAGAAAGAGAAAGACCTTCACCTGATGGTGAAACCATTGATTGGTTAAGTGATGAAAAAATATTCATGAAAATGTGTAAGGAGAAGGCATAAGTGGTGGTAGGGGAAAGGGTAGGGGAGGAGTAGGGATGAGTAGTGGTGGTTATAGCCAAATAGGTGGATAAAAGGCTGATTTTATTTATCTTAAGGAGAATTTGTATTATGATCCTCATAATATTGATGTTGGTTTTAGAAATGATTCACCTCCTTTGTGCACCTATCATCGATCTCAAGATAGTGAAAATGATGGTGAACATGCATATAATAGAGATATTTCACACATAGAGATTGAAGAGTATCAATTCAAATTTTTTGATATCCTTAAATGTGATTTTGGATTCTCTATTGGTGAGATATCAAAAGATGCTACTACTGGATCTATAAACACTTATAAATACACTCTTGGTTATGTACCATATGTTCCATATCAATATGGTTTGAATTGTGCAACTCTAGAGAGGTTATCATCATGTCAACCTATGTTTGAGCAACCTTCATATTCAAGCGAAGGTGAACAATTTGACTTAGTGAGTTCATTGTACTACTACCTACTACCACTACAATATATTCATCTGTCACAAGCATATGGAGATCAAAATTTTCAAAATGAAAGTACAAGAAATACTCTAGATCCTCCTAGACACTCTTTTTAGTATTAATCATATACGATCTTTTTATCATCTACTTTAAAGTTAATTATAAAGACATTTATGTAAGTTATTATTAGTTTTGGATAAAAATTATAAATGATATGTTTTTATTTATATTATTTTATGCTAATTATTTAGTAATAAGTTTTTGCTTTAATAAATTTTGAAAATATTTCTTAGTTTGCAATATTTTGTAATGTTTCATGTAAAAATTACATAACATTTTACCGTTACCATTACGCTATGACTGTGATGGTCTCATTACCACTACACGTGATCATAATTTAAATACATGGGTTTATTCAATCATCCTACACATAGACTAAACCAAAAATCAAACACTAAATTTTTGAAAATTTTCGATCAAGTTTAATTGAATTCTTTATAATATTAAATAAAAAAAAAGTTAAATTACATTAGTTTGACCAGGTTATTCGATTTGGACTAAATTATGGCCACGTTTAGTTTTTGTAGGTTTTTTGTGCTAGTTTAGTTGTAAGGCTTTTCCTCTTAATTTTGTTTAAGGCTTTATAGTGCTAGGTCTAAACATATGCAAATGAAGGGCGTTTTAAAAGGGTCTTTATGCTAATTTAAAATTGACTAATGATGAGGTAGAGGTAATGGATCTAAAAGATGTTGATGAACTAAAAAGGGACAAACAAAATGCATTTTATCTCATTGGGAATGTGTTTTAGCCCAAAACATATTTTCTTACAATAATAAAAAAAATGTTAATGGTGCATAGAGGTTCTCCTACAATTTCTTACTATCAATGTTGAAGAATGATTATTTTCAAGTGCATTTTTATTATAAAGTGCTCACAGTAAGGTGTTGGAAGAAGGACCATAGTAATTTGATAAATATCTAGTATCTTTTTTCCTTACACCTAATATTTCTAAATATCTAGTATCTTTTTTCCTTACACCTAATATTTCTCTTATAGGAATTTTTTTAAAAAATTTTTTGGAAGTGTTATTTTGCATTCATTTATCTATTTTTTTTACTAAATAGTTAAAAGGCAATTAGTTAAAAGGGTGGGTCGAAAATGGAACAAAATACATATTCTAAAGTTGAGGTTAATATTGCCAAGCCTTTAGCTTGATGAACTATGGTTGTGGACAATGATGATGTATGGGTTTCATTTTAGTAGAAATATCTACCTGAGTTTCACTATTTGTGTAGTTTGGTTAATCATTTAGAAAAAAAAAAGTTGTTCATTAAAAGCTATACAAGAAATCATTACTACTTGTTCGTATGGACCTTAGTTATAGGCATCACCTAATAGGTCTTGCGTTCTTAATAGGTTCAAAGTGGAATATGAGAGGGATCATAATCCTTAAGAAAATTATAGTCTAATTTTAGAGATAAAATACATAATTTCATACTTGTCATTATGTAATTCTAGGACCTAAACAACGATATTCTAACTAAGGTATATTAGATTATCATAATTGTGTTGGTGCAATTATCTGATCTATATATAATCATAGTCTATTTACTTTTCTATGCCAAACAATAGATTTAATACTGTAACAAATAGTATTAACATTAGGCTAAGCTTGCTTAAAAATTAGCTAATTTCTTGCTCTTTAAATTTATTATACAGTAGCACAAAATGTAGGTTTTCTTAACTTATTGACCATGGCTTTACTCCTATTCACTTCTCTATTGGATTGAAGATATATTGATATAAAAAATCTTAGGGATAGTTCTCCATACTTCTTTAGAAAAGTGATAGTCAAAGGATAAATGAGAAACAATTTCAAAAGTTGAATGACAAAATTCACACTCTAATGTAAGACTTAACCTTCGTTTATAAAATTTGCCCTTTATTCGCAACCTATCTTTCAAGGCCAATCATGCAATAAAAGAATGTTTATATTTTAGGTGAACCATATAGGCTTGCACTATGGAACCTTTTCTTACAATCCCATTAAAGCTTTTTATGTGTTAAAATTGAGACATTCCCCTTATACTTTAGCTTCTATTTAATCAAATCATGTTACAATTGAGACATTACCCTTATACTTTAGGTTTTATTTAATCAAGTCATGTTTACAAGTGGTGAATAAAAAATTATGTTGGACAAATTCCCAAATTTGTAGGGTATAGTATCAACAAGGTTTAGAAATCTTTAAACACCACTTCTTCACCTTAGTATATTTACTAATTTCAATATCAGCTACATACACATTGGGAAAGTTGTCCACCACTGCTTATCTCTGAGCTTAAGGATTAGACCATAAAGCAAACATATCCTTGTTACCTAATTAACAATCAAAGAGCCATTTGACTAATGGTTTGATTAGTAATAAATGCCTCTAACTATAACTCTAGTCAATTGCTTTTGAAATTCCCTAAAACTATGTGTTTTAAGTTTATTAATTAAAACTTATTTAGCTTACAAATTGGCTTAAAAGTTACTAAATTCTAAATATGCTTTATTAGGATTGCTTAATTCTCTAATTAAATTGGCTTGACATCTAATTCTCATTGTTTAGACTTGCAAATCTCTTGCCAAGCTACCAAACTCTATTTTTATTTGCATTACTTCATTGCCACAAGAAAGTTTTGCAAATAAACTGAATCTCCTTAATAATTGATTTAGGCAGTAAAAATATTAAGCTCTAATAAGTAGTCATTCTTAGTAAAACAATATTGACTAATTGGAGCCTACTAGAAGTAAGCTTCCTTACAAGCTTTATATAATACTACTTAAATAGTATAGTAGAAATCAATGGCATACGAAGATACTTGTAGGCAAAAAACATTTTTGGAATTATAAAATATGGTGTATAACTATTTTTATGTCCTTATGAACTCTATTAAAAAAGAGTGAACTTTTATCAACATTAGGCTTTAAATTAAAAACCTCAATAAAATGATTTGTAGCTTAGTTAGTAGACTCAATATCCCCACTGCAAATTATAAAAACGTCATCAACAAAAAATAAATGACTAAGGTTCATACATTTAGTATATTAAGAAAATTCCTAAAGTGATAATCCATAACCAATATAAATAATAAAGAAGAAATTGGATCTCTCCATATCTAAGCTCTTACTTTTTTAGAAAATATCCTTCATAGTTACCCTAAACCATTATTGAGAACATGTTTGTTTTGACAAAAGCCATTACTCAATGAATAAACCTTACCAAACACTTATACCCTTTCAACACCCCTTTAAGAAAATCCCAAGACATTGCATCATAAGCTTTATGAAGGCCAATTTTTAAGGCATAATAGTGATCGTTATTTTTATGGTAATTTCTCACTAATTCATGAGCTAAGAGAATATTATCAACTATTTTTTTGTTTGCGATGAAAGTAGATTGATTACGCTTGATGATTCTTTTTTAGTATTTTTCTAAGCCTACTAGTTGCAATCTTAGAAGTGATACATTTATATAGCACATTACAATATGCTATACTTTTGTAATAATTAAGGTGCTCAGATTAACACATTTTGGAATAAGGGTGATGATAATAGAGTTGCTTGCTTCAGCATTCTATCACTGCTAAAGAAATCCTTTGTTGCTTTATTAACATTTTTACCCACAACTTTCCAACATTTTTTGAAAAAGAAATTGAAGAACCAGTTTGGTCTAAAAGGACTTATCAAATCCTATACTAAACATAACTTAGTTATTTATGCCTAAGTAAGATTTTCAATTAACATGGCATATTCTCATTAATGCTCAAACCTTCTTCAAATACTTCTTTTAAAGCATTCCACCTATTTAGAGTTGTAAGAGTTTTCGTCGAAATGGGATTGTGTCAGCCATATTTCATTCGATAGGGTGGTGCGTTCCTGATGAGAAGAGTCAATAAAGAACTTTTCTTTTGTACAACATTAAGATCATTACATTCCACACATGAAGCCAAAGAAAGCTTAGATATAAAATGTTTCGCTTTCTTTTATTTGATAATTCTATGAAAGTATTTTATTTGATAATATTCCTAGCTTGGAACCCCCAGTTACAACAAAATCATTTTAGATTTATATCTCATAAGTTTTCCCATGATAGTAACTTTCTCAGGTGAATGAAGTGAGCCCTTTCCTTATCCTAAGGATCATTATTGAAAGGTTCCTCTTACAAATTTATTTGCAAGGACCTAATAACTTTCTATATTTATTTCACTTCCTTAATTCAAGAATTTGTCTTTTTTGAATTCCTTAATTTCTTCCTTGACAATGTCAATTTTTGATATATTTTATACATAGGATTGCTCCACATAAGAGTACTCTATAATATTTGTTTAAAATAGCGACTCTTAAATACACTAGAACATTTCTATTTTATATATATATAGAAAAATATTCAATACAAACTACAAGAATATGATTAATTTATCATATGAATAGGGGAAATCAATGAAATTATTATTATAATAAAGAACAAATAATGCAAATATTATCTATTCAAAAATTAAAGCCAAATACAGTTTATTATAATTACATTTATTATCAAGGTTATATTTAGATATTTGAAATAAAAACTATAAATGCAAAAGAAATATATAAATTGAATCAAGAATATCATCAATGTATAATTAATTTTCGTCTCAAAATTTACTTGAAATAACAACTTGCTAATTGTCAAATTATAATTTATTTAGAATGAACCATTAAAAAAACCATTTTATTAGGCACAATTTTCATAGATATTCTAACTTTTCTTTCTTATTAGCGAAATATATAAATTTTATTTTTACTTTTAAATCTATCATCCATTCGATTCTAGGTCTCTCAACTTTTTTAATTAATCTAACATGATCTAAATTAACTTCTAGTTCTAATTAAAATAATATTTTAACTTTAAGTTATTTAATTTTTTTTACCAAGCAATGTACAAAATTTTTATATTTAAAATTTTATAATTTTTAAAATAAAAAACTAAATCTGAATTTTAAAAAACTTGAGAAAAATTGAAATCAATCAAATTTTCATAATCTAGAAAATTTATCATACTTTTATTCAATCCAAAATGCAGAATATTCAAGAACTAAGTATTTAATATTCAACTATTCTTAAAAATTAATTCAAATCGTACCTCTTTTTAAGTCTAGTTTAGGTCTAGCACATATCTAATTCATTCTTAAGCTATTTAGATAAGAATTTATTAAATAATATAAAATTAATTTTTAGTATTTTTATTAATAAAAAATAGTTCATATTTTTTAAATACTCAAAATAATTTTAAAATTTTCAAGAAAATTTAGAAAAAATTAAAATTAAATAAAAAACATTTTTTCACTTTTTTCTATCAATCCAAATAATATAATAATTTTGTAATTTAGTAAAACTAAAAAATATTTTTCATAAGTCTCATTTATTAAATAATTAATATTAAGTTATTTTTAATAATTAATTCAAATAGTACAAATTTATAAATCTCAATATAACTAATATTTTTTATTTGATTATAAGAATGATATTGTATAGTGGCTATACTAAGATTTATAAATTTGTATAGTTTGAATTAATTATTGAGAGTAGTTGGGCAATAAGTATTTGATAAATAAAAAGAATAAAAGAAAAATATATTTTAGTTCTTAATTAATTAAAAAATTATGTTATTTGAATTGAGAAAAAAGAAAAAAAAATTTAGATGGAAAATTTTTGATGGATTTCAAATTTTCTCAAGTTTTTTAAAAAAATTTAGAATTAGTTTTTATTATTTAAAATCATAATTTATTTTTATTAATATAAAATATGAAAATGAATTTTTTTATGTTACTTAATGAAAAATTATAAATAAATAGCCTGAAAAATAAAGTATTATTCTAATTAAAATTAGAAATTGGAAATTAATTTTGTAAACAGGTTTTGTTAGGATTGCATTTTCTTAAAAAAATTTATAATTTGGGCAGTGTGTTATATCAGAACTCTAGCTTCTCTGTGGTGGCTAATGAAAGTATGAAGGGTTTTTGTTTTTATTTTTTTAGTTAAAAGGGCTAAGGGCATTAAACAAGGTGATCTAGTGTCTCATTTGATCATTGTGCTAGTTACAAAATACTTATCTAGACTTCTTACAAGATTAGATGATAGTCAATATTATTCTAGTTGCTAGAAAATGAGAATTAACCATATCTACTTATAGATGATTTATTCCTTTTTTGTAAGTGAGATAGGAAAATTATGTTATGTAGTTAATATAAGTGTTAAAGTTGTTTGATAAAATGTCTAGTTTGCTAGTTAATTCTTCAAAGAGCTATATTTACTTTAATGGGGTTCCTGAGCAAATTAAAAATATCATTTTATAAGAGGTGGGATTTTCTAAGGGTAAATTTCTTGTTCAACATTTAAGGGTGCCTTTCATTTTTCTAGTTAGCTTAAAGCTAGTGGTTGCAAGCCTAGAAAGGCATTCATGAAGGTGGGAATAGTGCTCATATTGCCTAGAATGTTGTTTGTAGGCATAAAGCTGCAAGTGGCCTTAGAGTAAAAAATATGGTATCTTGAAAGAAATTTGCAATTCTTAAACATATCTAAGAATTAATTGGTGTTAGGTTCACTCTATAGGCTTAATGGATTCATTGGGTTTGGCGATATTTAGTAGAACTAAGAAATGATGTTAAGAATTGTTTTGAGTATATTGTGGGGGAGATGGTAAGTCTACATCATTATGGTTTTGCTATTTGGATTGAAGGCCAATCTTTAGTTGATAGATTTTCAAGCTTGTCAATTCAATATGTTGTTATTCCTTTGAGTGCATTAATAGCATACATGTGGAGAAAAAAGGGAATGGATTTTACCATACCCGATAGATGATGTAAGTTTAATAACTTCAGAGTTTATTAAATCTAGTTGTAGCATTAATCCTAATTGTGTTTATCACATAAGGTGGAAGCTTACTAAGAATGGTAAGTTTATGATATTTGTAATTGTTACATATTGTAAAGCATTAACAAGTTATCAATAACATTCAACATTCTAAAGGGGTATACCAACTGATTTGGTTAACACAGGTTTAGTGGCCATTATAGTTTCACTTACTTTTGAGTCCGCCATCCTAGCTTTTCCAACAACTCATGTATATATTTATGTTGGCAAATGGTTATGCCATGTTAGGTTTCACTCACCTCAACATCGAGGAACTAGTGAAGACTTCCTAAGTAATGGATTGGGAACTCATACTTCATGCAATCAATGATGAATTGGATGAGCTGTTGTTAGAACTTGTGATAAGAAGATCATCAACATATATCAAAATATAAAACATATTATTGCCTTCCTATAGAGTAAATCAAGAGGTATCAGTTACTGAAGTTTTGAACCCTAGTATGTGAAGGAAGTTCGCTAGCTGATGAAACCATGCTCGTAAGGCATGTTTAAGTCCATATAAAGAGCGATTTAATACACACATAATCTGGTTTATCTAGATCTTCAAACCCTTGAGGTAGTGCCATGTAACCCTCTTCGTTAAGATTTCCATGAAGGAATGCATTGGATATGTATAGTTGCTTTATATTCTAATAGTGCATGGTTGCAATAACTAAGACTGCTTGAATTATGATGGCTTTAATCATAAAGCTAAATATTTTTTTATAATCCAAACCAGATTATTGAGTGTTGCCTTTAGCAACTAGGCAAACTTTATAATGATCAATGGAGCCATCTTCATGCCTTTTGATATGATATATCCACTTGTTGCCTATAATATTATGATTTGGTAGCTTTAGAACCAAGTTCCAAATGGTTGTAGTCAAGCGAGCATAAATATCATAAGACATAGCTTGCCTTCACTCTTTATATTTATTTGCTTCGATAAAGGATGATGGTTCATGGTAAAGGAAATTGATTCTAAGTTTGGTTATGGTTAAGTTCGCATGATGTTGAGATGTTATAAAGGGTCATAGTGTCATGTGATGTATACGAGTAAGTGGTTACTTTGAATTATAAGAGGAAAGGTCAACAATAATGTTAAAGGTGGGTGGTTAAAATTGGGTAGCATTGTGGAAGTCTTGGGATTAAACTAGTGGATGAGTTTAGAAAGAAATGTGATGGGTTGTTCATTGGATGGATGACATGTTATGTGGAGAGGAGATTGTAACATTATTGATTTGTGGTATTAAGGTCAATGAAGGTGAGAGTGGATGAGACATTCAATTAACATAAGGACTTAGAGAAAGTGTAACTATATTAGGATAAAAATTAAAGATACCAGATCTCAAGGAAGGATTAGCCAATGAATGAGAGCCAATGAATGAGATAGTGTCATCTAAAAAGATTCAAGCATTGATTATTGCATCACTAAGTCTTGCACCTATAAAAGGGAAAATTTTTCTCTTCAAAAGCAAGATGACAAGCTATATGAATTTTATCTTTAGGGATGTCTAAGTAAATGTATCTATGATGAGATGGATAGTCCTAAATGGACACATTAAGGGCTACGAAAGGAAAATTTATGCTTATTAAATGGTTGTAATAAAGGAAAAATTACATAACTAAATGTTTTGATATCTTTATAATCTGATGGAGTATGATATAACATTTCATATGGAACTCTATTGTTATGGGTTGTGCTTAGCATAAGATTGATTAGGGAGACACTATGTTGAAAAGTATATGTCTAAAATATTAGAGGAACATTAGCATGAGCTAAAAGTGTCAAACCTCATATCAATTATATGCCCTATTTTTCTTTCAGCGAGGCAATTTTGTTCATGCATGCAATAAGCATTTAGTTTGTGATATTCTCCTTCCTAATCAAAATGAAAAGCTCGTACGTCATATTAAAATTGTCTTTGAATTAAGGCTTCAAATTCAATACATTTTGAAAACACATCACTTTTATTTTTTAGAAAATGTAAGTGAAACGAGTGTAATTATTAGCAAAGATCGCAAAATACTTAAAAGTTAAATTGAAAAAAATAAGGGAGGGTCCTCAAACATCAAAATGAATAATTTGAAAGGGTTAGGTACTATAATGTTCACCTAATGCCAAAGGTAGTCTTGCTAATTTGCGTAATATTTAAGCAAAACATAATTTTGAAAATGCTAAAGGTGTTGAGCAATCAAAATAATTAGATTTGATGATGTTGGGCATCGTTTTAGCTTGTGGATGCCCTAGTCTTAAATGTCGTTCATCATAAGCGGTACTAATGCTGATCAATGCCTTTTTCTACTTAGGTTGAATGACATAAAATCCATCACTGGTACTTCAACCTTGAAATAGGGTTTCCTTGCTCCTTTGATCCTTAACATAACAACAGTCAAGCCAAAATTCCACAAAGCATGAATTATCTTTAGTAAATTATTTAATGGACAAAAGAGGTTTAACTAAATCCAGAAAATGAAGAACCTTATTTAGTTTTAAGAGTTTGTTTGGGAGTGAATTTGGAAGCAAAGACATGCCTTTGTGTGCAATTAACAATCCTTGACCACTACCAACCTTTACTTGATGTAAGCCAGTATAGGTCTCAATATTATAAAGTGCAAGCAGATTAGGAGTCATATGGTGAGTTGCAATTGTGTATGGATGCCATTGAGTCACTCCAAGGTGTACCAAAGTAGATGTAGGAACGACCTAAAATTATTGTCCTTGTCATGTAATGTTTGCTTGTAAGTTGATATTTAAGGTTGACGAGGGTCATATCTATGATGACATTTATTAGCTGTATGATTAAGATAACCACAGATTTGGCAAGGACCCCTTACTCATAGTTAATAATGAGGTGGATTTATTAGTGTGCCAATGAATGGTTATTATTAATACAAAGTTGAAGGTTAGTGTAAGGGAGCTCGATATGGAACATTGCCAGAGGAGATTCTTAAACACTTTTTAAGATAATCTCATAAGCAAATAGTTGACTATGAAGCTTTTGAAAAGTAATAGGTTCAACTCTTAGATTAATGTAGAGATTAGAGGATGATATTCACTTCCAATGTTGAGATAAATTATTGTATTAAACTTAATCGGAGAGATGTTTTGACCAACTATTGTAAGTTCATATGCAAGGCTCTTAGCCCATTGCAAGTATTGAGAAATAGTTAAGTCATTTTTCTTGAGCTCTTGGAGCTTAATGCGGAGTTAAAGTTGATGATTGTAAGATATAAAACCAAAGGCACTTGTTAGTGCCTGTTAGACATTAAACGTTGATGTGAGACCAATTACATATGAAGAGCCTCCTTAATTAGGGAGGAGAGAAGTCATGAGAGGAGAAATTGATCCTTTTGGAACCATTAAGTATAGGTTAGGTTTGGTATAAGTTAAGGGGGTTTGGTGGTGTTAAGGATAGTTTTTGGACATGCAATTTCAATTCCATCAATGAAACCATGCAGGTTTTGGTAGTTTAGGAGGGGTAGAAATTAGGTTTTCCATGCTAGGTAATTCCTGATGTTAAGTTTAATAGTGAAGATATGATGGGTAATGGTAGGTGGGAAGAAAGGTTATTGGGAAGGATTATTTCTCCAACCGTTAAGAATTAAATGAAATGGAAAAAAAAGGTGATTTCGGTTTAAAATGACTCTAATACCATATGAGCCGAGAAAAGTAAAAGGGTTTTGTATATCATATTATCTAATGAAAGATACACAATTATATTCAAATACAAGTATAATTCCATTAGGATACTGAGTGGGATAAGATAAAGATAAAGAGTTAGCTCTTATCCTTGACATATGATATCCTCTACTTGAAATCTTTTAATGCAAGATCATGATAAATTTAGTTAATGCTAATCAATTTAGGGAGGACCTTATTGAGGGAGTTTATTGAATCCAAGGTTTCTCTTTTACATAAATTATTTTGAATGAACCCAAAACGAAGAGAAGTTTTAACCTTGTGTTTGAAAATTTATGCTTATAGCTTTTATTAAGGGGTTAACACCTAAAGAAGAAGATCATGCACACCTAAACCAATAATGCTTTAAAAGACATACTAATAAATCATGGGAAAGATGTTTAAAGAATTACCTACCTAAGCATTGGGACATTTGTTTGATAATATGCTTTTAAATATGGGGCTAAACATTTTAAGCACTAAGACTTAAGAATGTTGAAGGCATTTGGTGCAAGAACAAAAATGAGAAGAGAAAGACAAAAGGTATAATGACCATTGAAAAAATTCAATAGGCATGGGAGGAAAACAACGAGTATTAAATGCAAATAACCAACATGGGTAAATTCTTCCTCATTTCTCTTTATCACTAACAAAGGAGTCACCAACGACCATAGAGAAGATTACAATAGGCATTGAGAAGATTCAATGGGCATTAACAAAATTCAATGGGCATTGAAAAATTCTTCAGAGAAAACCTTAACCAATCTGTATAAGCCATGTATGGAAATGTCAATGATTATAAAGGAAATTCAAAAAACATAGGAAAAGTTTAATGAGGGTGTGTTTAAAGATCTCAACTAGTATGGCAACATTTTAGAGGGCATTGGAAATGAATGTTGAAGACTCAATGACCATGGAAAGGATTCAATGAGCGTGGACAAGTCTAATGGATAGTTTTTTTAAAAGCTGCCAAAACTATTACATTTGTTTCCACCTATTAGTTTATGAAGTTTCATATAAAAGGACCTTCATCTGAATATAAGATAAGAAGAACATCTTAAAAATGTTACCTTTCCTTTTTTAAACCTTATGGCATTTTTTTTTTGTTGTATTTTAGGGTAGAGAAAGTCTAGTGAGTTTGCAACTAACTCTAAGTATTGAGAGTAAGTTTTCCTTAAGCACTAGTTGTATTTACTACCTATCAATAGGCTTAGACACTAAGGATCTTTTCTTGCTAAGTGGTCAAGATTGGTATTATACTTAAAAATACCAAAGGGTAGGTTGTCTCTCTTGTTCATTCATAAAAGAGAAAAGTGTATAAGTTTTTCCTTAGCCTATAATAGGAAAGGTTACTCTTAGGTATAGAAAAAAAAAAAGTAAAAAGGCCTAAGTGATTAATTAAGGAATGAATGTAGACATATTGTCGAACCACTATAAATTTGTATGTTTGATTTTTTCCTTATCCCTTTCATCTTTTAAGTTTTATTTGCAATCCAATTCACCCTTTTCTTAAATTGTCTTCCTCAACTATGTCTAATATTTGGTATCAAAGTCTCACGTCTTTTTTGAGCTTAATTGCAAGAGGAATATAATCAAATGATAACCTAAAATGAGCATGGATCGGAAGGACAATTAATGGTGAAACCTCTCTTCTTCAATGGAACTGGCTACTAATATTGGAAGAATAGGATATATTACTTCTTAAGGTCATAGTCCAGTAAATTATAAGGAATTACTTATAAAGATCCATTTATTCCAGTAAAGGACTTGCTAATGGAACTAAAATGTAGAAAGACATCGATGAAATGTTTGAAAAGGAGAAGAAGCAAGTTATAAATAATGACAAAGTCATCCAAATAATCTTTTGTGTCTTAAGTATAAGTAAATATAACAAAGTGAGCATGAAGATCAACCAAAGAAATTTGGAAGGCCTTAGATTTACTTATGAGCATACAATTCATATAAAAAAAAATGGAAACCTTTCTTTTTAATATAAAACCTTCTTGATCAATCCAAATGAGAAGATTTTGAGAATGTATGACTGTTTCATTGAAATAATTAGTGAAATAAAGGATCATAGGAAGACATTCACCAATGAAGAACTTATGGAAAAAGTTCTGAGGTGCTTACCTGAAGAATGACTTTGCAAGGTGACTTCTTTTAAAGATTTGAAGGACGTAAAGACCATGCCACTTGATGATCTTTTAGGAAATTTTATTGATTATGAGATGAATTTGAGTAGAGAAGCTTCAACTCCTTTAGAGGAATCAAGTAGAAGGAAGTTAACAATATTCAAAGCAATTTCCCAACCTTTGAGCTTCAAAAAATGAAGAAATGGATGATGAGGATATGGCTCTCATCATAAATCAATTCAAGAGGATACTAAAAAAGAGGCCTTAAAAGAAAGATGAGGCAAAACTTGAGCTAGTGGAGTGCTATGGAGATGGAAAGTTGAAACTTATCAAAATCGACTGTTCTAAGGCCAAAGCTGAAAAGAAAGAAAAGAATAAGAAAAAGGCCTACAAAACCACTTCGAACAACTCAAGTTCCTATAAATCTAGCCAATTCAAAAAAGAGCTAAGAAGAATAAGGAGGGAGCAAATTTATGCTTAATGGCATTAAAAGAAAGCTCTACATCTAAGGTAAGACTAAACCCTTTAGATAGTAATTTAGATGATGATGATGATGAATTGGAGGTTTAAAACATATTTACTATTAAGAATCTTATGAAAGCCCTAAAATTCATCAATAATGATCATGATAGGAGTTCTAAAAGAAATACAATTTTAAAAATAGAACGAGTCGAATTAGAAAAGAATTTTGATGCTTTAAAAATGAAAAATGAGACTTTAATCAAAAAGAAGAAATTATATGAAATTCTTTCTCCTCACAATACAAGTCTTAAAAAGGAAGTTTTAAGCTTAAAAGACTCTCTTATCTCCTTTACAAAAGGTAAAGAAAAGTTGGATTTAATTTTGAGCGCCCAAACGACCTCAAGAGACAAACATGGATTAAAATTTGGTTACTCAAAAGCCTTCACTTAAAAATTAAATTTGTAAAGACTTCCTCTAAAACTAGAACTCCATCCCCCTCATCATCTAAGACACACATGCATAACATTAAATGTTGATACTCACATGTACCTAGCCCTAAGGCTAATCATGCCTTCATTTACAAATCTCCAAAATAAAGGTCTAATAAGAATACACATGCTCCTCTTATTGCTAAGTCCTAGCTTGTTAGGAAGTCAATTCATGACCTCTCCATTAATGGACATAAAAGAGCATTATGGTGATAATGCTTTTATTGTGAAAATTTAAACCATAAGGCATATTATTGCTATACACGACTAAATAATGAGAAATTGTTTATTCTTAACCCTCAAGGACGGAAAAGAAAATAGATATTAAAGAAAGTTTGATTTGTAGGTTAGGACTCCTTTACTTAGCACTTGAAATAGAGCATCCCAAGATGAAGGAAATCATTTTGAAGAAGGATAAAAGCTTCAAAGCAGAATTAGCATAGAGCCATAACTAACGTATAATGTATCCCTTACTCCCTTTGCGTTTAATTTGTATTTGTTTGCATAATTTCAAAAGGAGTTGCTATATAAATCTAAGTATATATAACATTTTATTTTAACTATCTTAGTCTCTTCTCCTGCTAAAAGTTTGTATTTTTAAATTTATTCTTATAAAATGTAATCTCAATGACTCCAAGGTTAAGAAAAGATTTTATTCAAAGGGAGAATAATTTTGATCCTAATTGAGAATTTTATTTAAGAGATAGAATACTTTTTAAGAATGTAATGAGAAAGGGAAAGACTTTTATAGTTTTACATTGTAGTTTTAGAAATAGTTTATGAAGTTTTTATAACATTTGACATCTTTTGATGTTTATAATTTTAAAAGTTTGAGGGTAAAATATTTTTTTTTATTTTACAAAATTTGTACCTTTACTTTAGAATCAATTTAACAATTAGTATTTTTTTCTTGGATTCTTATTTTTAGAATTTTTTTTAAAGGCTAACAATTGGAATCATGAATTTTTGTGTAGTTTTGGATTTGCATATAACATTTGGTATTAATAAAGCTTTTTATTTGGAATTATTTATTTGTTTTTCTTCTTTCACTTACCTTTTATCATGATGACAAAAAGGGCATAATATTTTTTAGATATTAATAAAATAATTTTTTATTTTATCAAGTATTTTGATTTTGTCATCATTCAAAAAAGAAAGATTATTAGGGGGGAGGGGGGAGTTTATTGATCGCAAGGTTGCTACTTTATAGAAATTATTTGAATAATCCGAAAACAGAAAGATTATTGAAATGAAACATTCCCATTTTCTTCAAGTAAATGCACTATTTTGCTTGTATAATAAATGTGTGGTGCCATGAAAAGTTCAATGGGTTAAAAATAAAATTTTCAATATCCAATAGGTTATAATTGAAAACGAAGGGAGTAAAATTACTTTTATAAAAAAATTTAAGGATTAATTATTCATTTGACCTTTTATAAAATGTATGATTTTATTAAAAAGGGAATGCTTGTTTTTGGATAATTATTATTGCAATGGAGATTATATGATACATTGGATAAATGTCAAAATCTTATTTAAATTGATATTATAATATGTTATGTTGCTCTCTAACAAGACTTTATAAGTTTGCTTATCTAAAAAGAAAGCCTACCTGCCTACGCTACAAGTAGGCTAATTTGTACACGTGGTCACCATATTATAGTGTGAATTTTGTTGCAGTCATTAAATTATTCTTTTTTTGTAATTAGGTCACTAAAGTATAATTAATATTACAATCAACATATTTCGACTGATTAGTGATAAAGAACCCGCTAGGAGACCCGCCCTACAAACTCTTTATATGAATTGCTACTTTGCCCAAGAAAGTCTAAAAATCAAGTTGTCGATTAAATATTAGAACCTTAAGGAAACTAAGTCCTTAAAACTCCAATTTTAAAGATGCTACAAAGGTTGATCACTCTTTTGATAAATCTAATTTGATATTCTATCAAGAACATAAGAAAACAAAGCATAAACTTGCCAAAATACAATAATATTGATTAAAGATTAATTCTCATTTTTGTCATATAAGGCTTTGATTTTATATAGAGTCTTACAAAGATAAGTTTCCTATCTAGAAAGGGTTTTAAATTTCTAAACAAAGTCATATCTAAGTAGAAAATATATTTTAAACAAGATACTAAAAAGGAAACAAAAGAACTCAAAAACGGCTAACAAAAATAAGAATCTTGAATTGTCGTTTGAGACACACGGTCGTGTGCATGGCCATGCGAGTTCACAATCTTGATAGCTGGCCACTTGCCATTGATGCGTGACCGTATGCATGGTCGTGTGCCAACTTTCTACCCAATTTTGTCTCTTCAAAGTATGGTTATGTGCATAGCTGTGCTTCCTAGTTGCATTTGTGCATGGTCATGCTTCATGTTTTTGTCCGGCTGAATAAGTTTCTTTTGACTTGTAGCTTTCTTCTTGAGTTTCCTTCCATGCAATTAAAGTACAAAAGACTTGATTTTGACAAGAAGATTTGCTCTTGCAATTTCATGATCAATCTTTGCAAAACTTTTTTCATTCTTTTAGTCTTTGACCTTTTCATTGGAACACCAACTCCTTGTAATGAATATTGGAAAGGTTTGCTAGCACCTCGATCTCCATCAATTAGTTTATATCTAGCCACTAGAGAGTTGATGTAGAATAAAATATCAATCTTATAATATGTGACATTAGAAAATAGTGACATGTGGCTAATGATCCAAAAAAAATAAAAAAATTCATGGCTGTAATAAAATTTGCACTATAGTATGGTGACCACATATACAAATTACCATATTAAAAGAATATCATCATTTTTTTTTCAAAATTTTGTTCAATTTTAATCATTCAAAAAAAGTTTTCTGATGTTTTTACTCTTTGAATCAATTTTATCATACATTATTATAAAATATAATGGAATATAAATATAATCATGATTCACCAATTCTTGATATTTTTTATATAATTTTTCAAGGAGTTTTGTCTAATAGTTGAAATTATTATATGATGACTAGTTTGAGAGATTTTGATGTGTGAATTTTATGAAAATACTTAGATTTAGATTAAATTCATTATTTTAGTGTGAAAAAATAAACAAAACTTAAGAATTTTTTAAAATTCCTCATCTATCAAAATCCATAGAAAATAAAAAGTTTAAAAATTCAAATAGGATGTGAGTTTTTATTGAATTTCTCATATTAATGAATGAAAAAATTTTATTTAACTTTTAGTTTTTTTCTAAATCATATGAATATAGAACCAAAAACTCATTAAAAACTTGAATTTCTTAATTATATAAATTTTGATAAATTCATAAATTTTAAGAATTGATCCAAACAGGACCTTAAAGTAGATGTCATGTTGGATCTTTATACAGTGATTTAACATAATACCATGACTGTAATAACTTGATTGCAAGAAAAAAAAAAATTTCATGACTGCAATAGAATTTGCACTATAATATGGTGACAATGTGTAAAAATTAGTTTATGATGCCACATATTATAAAATTAATATTTTATTTCACGTTAACTCTTTGGTGGCCAGATATATACTATTTAGCTAAAATATGTTAATTGCAATATTAATTGTACTTTAGTGACTTTATTGTAAAAAAAATTTAGTTTAGTGACTATAATAAAATTTGCATTATAATATGATAAGCACATGTACACATTATCTGCTACAAGCAATATTTTGAAAATCATATCAAAATAATCGATTAGATTGATAAGATTAGAAATCAAACTAATGTTTGGTTCAGATTAACTTCTAATATTTTTTTATTTTAATTATTATAATATATTTATATTTTTAATTTTTCTATTTTGAAGCTATTTTAATAATATTTTATAAATTTTATTTATTATTAGATTAATTGAACTGAATCGATCAGATTAGTCGGACCAATCAAAATGAAAACCAATCAACTAATCGATTCACTAATCAGTTTGATTTTAAAAACCATTAGGTACAAGCATAAAGTGTAATCAATTCTCTTATATGCTAATATGTATAGAGAGAGTTTGTGCATGATCTTATGTTTTATATAGCTCTAATAATATGTTGCCTTAGATTGCAAAATATAAAAGGAAGTGCTATTTTCTTTCACTTTTGATCACACACACACACACATGTTTTTTACACTTATTATGTAAATCAATTATTTAGATTATAAAATATTTTGATGATAACAAATAACTAAGGTTCTCTAATATAGATGGAAGTATTTAAATTATAGTCATAGGTATGTTAGTTAAGTTGTTTCAAAGCTAAGGTTCTTCAAGATATAAAAGAAGCCATTTAAAGTATCCAGGTAATAAAAAAGGGTTGAACCTCTTCATAAAGTTTGCTAATTTTCAAAAGAATAAAACTTCAAGGTGAAAACATTAGAGAAGGTTAAAATAGCTTAAAAAATCAAGCTAGAATAGGAAAAAACAAATCCAAGACTATTGTAGGATGACCATAATTATGGAGAATGGTAATTTCTATGGCAAAGTCACCACACCAAAGGCAAAAGTGCTTGAATAATTCTATAGGTTATGTGTGAATTTTTAAAACTTAGAAGAATTTCACAATCATGATGAAATTCACTACTTAGTGGTGAAAATATTGCCATACTTGTGGAGGAAGATCACAACATAAAAGGCCACAAAAAATGATAAAAGGATTTTGATTGTTGAAGGCACCATAATTATCGGTAGTGTAAGAGCCAATTTTTTTGATAGTGCTTTTGAGCCATTTAAAGGTGCAAATGGTTAGCTTTTAAGAAAAGCTATATAAAGAGACCTCAGATGACTTTTATAATTTCATAAATGGTCGACAATTGGGCAAAAAGCTTGTGTGGTATGAACTTTAGCTTTAATGTCATCATCATGATCACCATCACCACCTGTCACCTTATAAGCTTTGGCTTCTACTTTGCCATTATCATTCTTGTCCCTTGTCCATTAACATCTTTTTCTCCTCTAAAGCTATAAAATATCATTAACTATTTGCATGTCTTGAGACTATTGAGATGTGACAGTAATTTGTATGAAAAGGTATTACTAATGTGTAGTTGATGACAATTTATCAATAAAAGAGCTATAATATTTGAAAATTTTTAGTGAATTGAGCATCATAATGAATTATTGCTCCATTCTTTAGAGCTTTTTAAGGAAAATGAAAAAAAAATTCCTTCATTTCCTTAAAAATCAGTAATACTCCCATAATAACATTATATGTAATCCAAAATATGAACTACTAATAGACTCACGCTGGAGGTGAAGAATCACAAAGTCATCAACGTGATGTACGAGAATAGTTATGGAATTAGCAAATGTCACTGAATATTACACTACTTAATTTTATATAGATTCTTTATAATTTTGATTTCTAGGTTAGGATAATGAAGAATTATTGATAATGAAGAATTATTTGAAAGTTATGAAATTCATGATAAATTTGAGAGTTTTAAGAGATTAAAATTTCAAATTTATTGAAAAATAAAAAGATTATGGAGATAAAGAGAAAGACAGTAGAGAAAAAAATATTTCGATTATTTTATTTAATTATCAATATTTATTCTCTTGCACTTCTAAGTTATTGTGAAGCATACTAAAAAAATACTCAAAATTAATTTTGATTCATGTTCTATTGCAATATTTGGTCTAATTAGACTAAAAAAAGTTAATTTGGGTAAAATCAGGCATCACTTTCAATTTTAAAGAGTAAAATGAGCTATAATCTAACATATAAAATAAAAAAAAAAAAAAAAAAAGGAAACTCGTTGGAATTCAATATGACGTGGACAATTGTCGCCCTCACAATGTCCTTTCTGGACCCCACATTCCCCCATCTTCATCTCTGCCACACCAAATGCACCTCTGAAGAACCACCACAGAAACCGCACTCGCGACCCGCTTGAACACCCCCGTGTGACGCTTATGGAAGAGGTCTCGACGGGGGCCATAGTCCCCGCAGTAAAGCTAGAGCCCAAACCATCGTCTTTCTCCGACGCAGGCGCCGAACCTTCAGCGGAGCCCAACGCGCAACCAGAGGCCGATGACGCGGGATTATCGGAGGCGGACAAGGATTTCCTGTGCCCGATTTGCATGCAGATTATAAAATACGCGTTTCTGACGTCATGTGGACATAGTTTCTGTTACATGTGCATAATTACTCATCTTCACAACAAGAACGATTGCCCGTGCTGCGCCCATTATCTCACTACCAATCAGCTTTTCCCTAATTTCCTGCTCCAGAAGGTCCGTTGCTTCTTTTTGTGCATGGTTAAAATGCTTAAATTGATAGTATACGATATTTGAGTGTTGTGAAATGATGTACTACTTGGAAATGTAGCTGCTTATTTCTTGTTATACGGTTTCTCTGTCTGCATCATATCATTTGTAGCTATTGAAAAAGGCTTCTGCTCGTCGAACGTCCAAAAATGCGTCTCCAGTGGATCGTTTTCTTCACGCTTTACAACAGGTCAGCTGTTATTGGATTTTCCTAATATTAATGTGTTTCTATCCTGTAATATCTTTGTACTGACTTGTGAATTTTAGATATTTTAAATTTTTTTATTTTGTTACTTACTGGAATATAATGGGGAGGATCACGAAATTGTAGTGATGTGTGAAGTTTGCCATATTCTTGAAAGGGTTTACTTGATAGGACCAGAGCAGAATCAAGTAGGTCTTCCAATAGAATGCTTATAGATGATACTTTGGTGCATGATTTTAGTGAAATTGAAGCATAATTATTGCTTTCAAGAAACCATTGTCAAGCTTTGGAAAGAATTCATTATAAATGTTGAGTTACCATGTGGATTGATTGTTGTTAAATTGATTTGTTTATAATGCTGTCTTTAGTTTGGCATGTTTGATTGTTTAAATGAAGCAACAAGCAAATGAACTTTTACTTAATTTGTACTTTAGGTTGATTTTTTCTGTTAATACCTTTAGGGTAACAAAATCTTGTGATCATTAGTCAGGGTTGTGAAGTTTCTATTAAGGAGCTGGACACCCTTACGTCACTGCTTGCAGAGAAGAAAAGAAAAATGGAACAAGAAGAAGCTGAAAGAAATATGCAAATATTGCTAAACTTCTTGCACCACTTACGAAAGCTAAAAGTTGATGAATTGAATGAGGTACTTTCTATGTATTTGGACCCATTCAATTATTCTGTCTCTCAAACACATTCAGCACTTGTCCATTAAATCATCTGGTCAGATCCAATGAAGTGGAAGCTGCTGGGTCCTGGATTTCTGTTTCTGTATTTAGTTGAATTTGACTTGTTAATCCAAAAAAACATTGAATAGATGTATTGCTTGATGAAGTAATGGATATTTCTTTTCCTTTTGTAGGTACGGACTGATCTTCAGTATATTAAGGAGGACATAGAGGCTGTAGAGAGACATAGAATTGACTTATATCGTGCTAGAGACAGGTATTCTACGAAATTGCGGATGCTTGGAGATGATCCTAATGTGAGAAAACCGTGGTCTTCAACACTTGATAAGAATGTTAGTGGTGTGATGAGCAGTTCTCTTAATACAAGAGGAGTGACTGCAGGGAATCTTCCAACCAAGAAAGTGGATAGTAAGGCTCAAGGAATCTCTCATGGGCGTCAACGAACTTCAAGTGGTTCTGACTCGCAATATAATCAATCAGGTCTATCTGTCATAAGGAAAAAACGTGTCCATGCACAGGTTAGTAATCCTACAAATTCATTTCCAGAGTGAGGTTCTTTCATGTCAATTTAAGTAATTCAACTCTTCAGATACCTATCCAGTTGGTGGATGAGGGGAAAAATCGCACCTGAAGCTTGTTGATCAACTTCATTGGACATAAATACCAATTGTAGTTTTTTTAAATTCCTACATAAATTGGGTTGTTCATGTGTATTTTTCTGCTCCAAGTGCAAATTTTCGTGTTCATATTGAGGAACCATTCTCAGCATGCTAGATTAAATCTTATTTTCCTTCTATGCTTGCAGTTCAATGACCTACAAGAGTCTTACCTACAAAAGCGCCGTCAGTTGGAAAACCAACCACATAACCAGCAAGAAAGAGATAAAAATGTTGTACACAGAGAGGGCTATAGTGCAGGTCTAGCAGATTTTCAATCTGTTCTGAGTACCTTCACTCAGTACAGGTATAAATATAAATATTTGTTCCCTCTAAAATATGTCATTAGCTGGCACAGTTTTTTATTTTAATTTGAATTTTCATTCACTTGTTATTTACTTGAGTTTTTCTTTTATTCTTCTGAAACAGTCGCTTAAGGGTCATTGCTGAACTCAGGCATGGGGATATATTTCACTCGGCCAATATAGTGTCAAGGCAAGTTAGCTGTTCTTTTCACATGATAGAAGATTATTCTTTAGGGTAAATTTGTGGTGCCATTTTCTCTGTTTTGCTGTGTCATATTAAAAAACTGTACAGTAGTTCAAATACTAAAACTGTACAGAAGCAAATGTCATTTGCAAATAAATTATGAAAAGGTAAATGGTCTTTCTCCTAAATGAAAGTGGCATTTCTCCTTCTTCAATTACATGGTCTCCTACTTTTTTAATATCTCTAAAGTCTGGGACATTGCTAAACTGGATTTCACGCTAGGAAAATCTCTTTCTGAACTTGGATTTTGTTAATTTTATATGGTTGTTTGGTTGATCAAAGAGTTAGCAACTGTGATGGCTGGGAATTGTGATTCACAAATAGGAGAAGAGGTTTTTCATTCTCTCTCTAAGAATGAAAAGTAGAAAGAGTTAGCATTATGGAAATAAAGGCTTTAATGAGTCAACTAATGCTGCAGTTAACTCCGCTCAAACTCATCAACTGAAAATATTGGATTGCAGCATAGAATTTGACCGTGATGATCAACTGTTTGCAACTGCTGGAGTTTCAAGGCGAATCGAAGTTTTTGACTTCTCTACTGTAAGTTCTTGATTTCAAGCTTTATTTCACTTTCTCTTTTCACTTTGCTATATATGAATTGAGATAGAGAGAAAGAAATGCCTAGTGCTCTAGGAGAGATTTGAGTCAATCCTTTGATCTATTTATATGCTGTGGGATAGATTGCAAGATAGCAAGCTCTAAATATGATAAAAATAGGGAAAAAGGTTTAATCATTTTAACAGCTAGAGAAACAAGAGGTGAAAATTTCGGACCATTTTATGGAGAATTAAAAAGTGGGAATAATTTTGGGTATTTATGATAGTGATATTGAAGAGAACATGTAAGAAGGAAGATATTGCAGGTTTAGAATCTACTTTTCATGGGCAGATTGGAGACAAGGGACTGTGAAAGAATAATTCTGAGTCTCCTGAAAAACCTTGATAGAAAGAGCCCAAGGAATCGAACTTACAAGAAGGAAGAATAAAAATAAAGAGATTGTTAGCTAGTCGGTCGGGTGAGAGGGGTGGAAAGTAGATGGAGGTTTTAGCTTATTTTAGTCGATAAACCTTACGAGAGAGGAAATCTTGTAATGGGAGGAGTTGAAAGTTTAGTAGTCTTTTGGGGAAGAGGGGGATGACAAAAAGAGTGGGTTTTGTGGTTTGCCTCTGTTTTGGTCAAATGGTCCAATTTATCATCTTTCTTTCTTTCTTTTTTTATTTTTAATTTTCAATGCTGATGCTAATTTGTATAGAATTAAACAGAAAAACTAACTTTACCGGTTATCTATTCCTAATTTTATGTTCTTGGAGGCATTGGAGGTGGAGGTGGGAGAGAATGGGGGACTGGGAATGGGATTTTGATAAAATAATTTTGGTTCTCAACATTTAAATAGCATTGTGGCTTATATTGTCACTAATGTCAAAGGTTAAAGATAGACTTGATAAAATTATGAGCAAGATTGGACCTTTTTTTTCTTAGGCTGTTTGGCTTAAAAGATATACTATGGAGTGAATGATTGTAGACAGAGTCACGAAACAAAAAATGAACTTTTTCTGTGCAGTTTCTCAAAATTCTTTAATTTCATAGATATTTTATGGAAGCCATCTATCATGACTGGTCCGCTTGTTTCCCAGTAATATATAAACATAATGAGAGCAATATTTCCATTCGGTACGGCTTTTTATTTCTTATTAAATATCAATTCTTTTTACTGCAAGTGGATTAGTGTCTGCTTCCTGCTGTTCCTTCAATATTTGCTGCTAAATAATCCTTACTGTTTTTTATTAGTTCCTTATCATTTGCTATGCTATTGCCTTCCAGGTTCTAAATGACCCAGCAGATATGCACTGTCCTGTTGTGGAGATGTCAACACGTTCTAAACTTAGCTGCCTGAGTTGGAACAAGTATGCTAAGAGTCAGATTGCTAGCAGTGACTATGAGGGAATAGTAGCTGTTTGGGATGTGACAACCAGGCAGGTAGTGGTTCATTTAAGTTAGTCATCTTTAATACAGAACACATTAGTTTAGTTTAATTGAATATGTATATAAGCGCATCTTTAATACTGAACACATTTATTTAGTTCAATTCAATATGTATCTATGCGCATTTATATGAAACTGAATACATTTTGTATGTCTTACAATTATGTATAACTTACCAGAGTGTGATGGAATATGAAGAGCACGAAAAGCGTGCATGGAGTGTTGATTTTTCTCGTACGGAACCCTCAATGCTTGTATCTGGTAGCGATGATTGTAAGGTATGGAAAAACTCTTGTATCCTCAACCAAGTCTAGTATTCACTCAGAAATGTTTAATATAACCTGATTGCTTTATTTTACAGTCAAAGAGATAGTGTTATATATGTGTTTTATTTTCTATTCTGTGATGCTGGAATTTGCTCATATCTTTGGCCTAATGTTGGGCATGTGTCTGAAGGCTTTCATAGTTGCATTTTCTTTATTACCATTTGAATGCATAAGCAAGCTTGGCAATGGATCTGAAATCACTTTCCTAGCTTAATAGCTTATCTACCACAGCTGATCTTGCTTCTTCTAAGAGAAAAAGATCATTCATTTTTTTAGTACGTTGGAAATTAAATATTTATATATAATGGAAAATCCACTTAAAAGTTTGTCTTGTATCATCATCACTTATGGGTCTTTACCAACGTCTGTTTTGCATTTATTGAATGGTTTTGGATACGTGAGTGCAGAATACGACTAGTTATGCTCCATATCTTC
This sequence comes from Omphalea diandra, assembly GCA_949677035.1. Lineage (NCBI taxonomy): Eukaryota > Viridiplantae > Streptophyta > Magnoliopsida > Malpighiales > Euphorbiaceae > Omphalea > Omphalea diandra. The sequence goes on along the minus strand of CATIWR010165669.1, from coordinate 19,744 downwards.
AAGCTAAGCAAAGTTGTTATAAGAGTGGGAAATCAAATGGTTTTAAGAGAGAAGCTCTTAGTTTATGAAGTTTGCCTCGGTGGGATAAGGAAAACCTAAAGTGATAGCACATGTTTCTTTTCAGTGCATGAGTGGTTCATTTTAAACTAACTATATTGGAGTCTCTGCTCTATGGATTCATCAGGTCAAGGTGTGGTGCACAAATCAAGAAGCTAGTGTTCTGAACATTGACATGAAAGCGAACATTTGTTGCGTCAAGTATAATCCTGGATATGGAAATTACATTGCGGTATGCTTCTCTCAGATATATATGTGGAGACAGTGTATGTCTCTGGCTTGTCCTGTGCTTGATATGGGGCAGTTTAATCCTTTTCTCAGTATTGCTGAGAAAATACATTGCTGATCAACTGTGCCTAAGAATTCAAAACTTTGGTCTGATGCTCTGAACACTTGTTAAGCATGGAAATAAAATATTCTGCTATCTGACATCTGCTTTAGGTTGTTGGTGTTTGCGTCTGGACCTTAAATAGGAAGTGTATGTTTGGTATAGTAAGGTTGGTTTTATTAGCTGTATATGATTCAAGTTTTCATTAGGATAGCTTATCAGTTACCTTTTTAAAGCATAAGAAAATGTGGCCTGCCCAATGGCATGAGCAGACCATATGGTGTATGATATGTGACCTTAATGTTGAATTTCTTTTGACCTTTCTGCAGGTTGGTTCGGCAGACCACCACATTCACTACTATGACTTAAGAAATATCAGCCAGCCACTCCATGTATTCAGCGGGCATCGTAAAGCTGTTTCATATGTGAAGTTCTTGTCTAACAATAAGCTTGCTTCAGCATCTACAGACAGCACGTTACGGTTATGGGATGTGAAGGAGAATGTGCCAGTAAGTCATATGTTTGTGGAAGTAGATTGGGTAGTATATACACACACACACACACACACATACATACATATATAGTCTCATAATACGTTTTGTTGAGTTTCCATAACTGTGGAATTTGATGTTTAGAATTATGGTGGTGAGTGTGCCAAATTCTGGACAAGAAAAAGTAATCTATGGAAATGAACAATAAATGACTGCTCTTGTTGATAATTTGTAAACTTGCTACTAGAGATGGCAATCAAGTCAGGTGGGTGTCGTCTGTTTCTAGTGTTGTCTTCTTCTGGGACTGGTCTGAGTCACTTGGGGGTTTCAAACTTTTACCCAATGAATTAATCATTATTTTGGGGATTTTTTCTGTTGTTTATCATAACAGTTTTGGTCTTTTGTTTTCCCTCAATTTCCAGGTTTTGAATTTTTAATTTGAAAGTAAATTATTTTGGGTTATTTAAAATTATTGCGATTGTGTGGGCGAGTCTTTATCATATTGTTTTGGGCACATTTGGGTTGGGTTTACCTGCAATTGACAAAGATTAATATAGTCTAGCTGACAGATGTATTTGGAAGACATTAACGACCATGTTCATTTGATTTCTGTGTGATGTTGACAGGTTCGTACATTCAGAGGGCACACAAATGAGAAAAATTTTGTGGGTCTCTCTGTAAACCGCGAATACATTGCATGTGGTAGTGAAACAAATGAAGTTTTCGTCTACCATAAGGTTAGCTATGAGTACCACTTTGTGCATTCATTTTGTTTCTCTATCAAATAGTTCAATCAAATGAATTTTGGATTTGCTTTGCAGGAAATCTCCAAACCTGTTACATGGAACAGATTTGGTTCACCTGAAACGGATGATGCTGATGAGGATGCAGGATCCTATTTTATTAGTGCTGTCTGCTGGAAGAGTGATAGTCCTACAATGCTAACTGCAAATAGCCAGGGTACTATTAAAGTACTAGTTCTTGCAGCTTAAATAAATTACGAAGGGTAAATAAAAAAGTGCATTTAATGTATTGGAATTATCCCTGTATTGTCTATGGCTAATTGGCCACTGATTATGGTCTTGTGTATATCATTGGAGCGCATGAATTGGGCGGTTCTGGAGGTTGTGCTGGTTCAATTCGTGTTTCACCTTTTTGGGTAGATAATGTGCAAGCTTTCACAACATACTCTAGTCAGTAGAGGGTAGTTGATGCGTTTTAAGATTACATATCTGGAGTAAGTACAGAAAATCTTGTTCTTTGTTCAATCCTGTTTTCTGATCGCATATGTTTTCCCTTACGAACAAATGAAGCTGTTATAATTGCTGACTATATTGGCAAATTATGTCATAGATATATCATGGATTCTTATCCATAATGTTGTGTCTAGGGGTCCATTGTGTGACAAGGGTCCAAAACAAGTGTAACACTAAATATAAAATAGCTTATCTCGTGTAATTACTGTTTGTTTTTTTGCTTTAAATATTACTGTTTTGTTTATTTTTTTTAAACACATTTCATTTTTTTACTTTAAATATACATGTTTATACTTTTTTACATTTTTTTTTATTTTTAACTACATTGACATTATTATTATTATTATTATTATATTAAAAAAACTTATTTTTTTCACAAAAAATTAATCTAAACTATATGTTTATCAATTTTAATATTCCAAAAAAATTGAAAATATTTAATTATAAAAACGAACATATACTTCACAAAAAATGAATATAGAGTTTGTAAAAATTGAACCTATGATTTACAGAAAATTAATATGTAGTTTACTGATAATGAATTTACAGTTTATATCAAATGAATCTATAGTTTATAAAAAATGAATCTACAGTTTATAAACCTGCAATTTTTAAAAAATAAATTTAAAATTTATATTAAAATGAATCTACAGTTTATATAAAAAAATGAGCTTACAATTTATAAAAAATGAATATAAGATTTATAAAAAATGAATCTATAATTTGCTAATAATAAATCTACAATTTATATCAAAAGAAATTGCAGTTCATAAAAAATGAATTTACAATTTACAACAAATAAATTTGTGTATTTAAATTAATCAATCTACACCATATAAAGAATGAACCACAAAAAAAAAAAATCTATTTAATAATATTAATAATATTAAACATAAATTAATATAATGTAATATTTAATATTATATTAAAATAAAATTATATTAATATAATATTTAATACAATAATGTAATAATATAATTAACTAATATAATAATATAAATTATATATAATATTTCTATATAATTATATAAAATAACATAAATTATAATGTATATTACATAAAATTATAATATATAAAAACACAAAAATCTCATTTATAAAAAAAGAAAAAAATGACAAAGAAAAAAGAAAAAAAGAAATGATAAAAAGTTGTATGGAGTGTGGAGGGCTACTTGCGCCGTCCCTTTTTTTTTTTTGCACGTATCTTTTTTTTTTTGCACGTATCTCGGACCCTTGGTCCATATTGCTATATGGGCAGAGCCTAACATTATTCGTTGTTTGCACAATAATGAAGGGAAACTTAAAAATAAGTCTTCAAATTTTAGGTGTACGACATTTATTATGTGAGATAATTTTTTAATTCATTATTCGATTACATGTTTGCATATTATCAAACATAAGATGAGACTGTTTATTGGGTTTATTAAATACAAATTGAAGTCTCACAATAAATTAACACTATTTTGTGGTGATCTTCAATTCTCCTAAGATTTGGATTGGAAAAGGGGGAAATGGAGAGAAGAAAATGAAATAAAATGTAGAGCTCACAATTTGTTTCTTATTATATGACTCATATTTAATTTCCTTGTATTTTATTGAATTGTTTTAATATACTTAAATGTCTTGAATCCCTCTCCAAAGAGACTCAATTAAATTTAAATTCAATGTTGGTTGGAGGAGTTACTTAGCTTTTGTGACAATTGCAGTAATTGGAAGCAATAGTAGAAATATCATTATAGGTAAAATTAGAAGAATGTTTTACGATATAGCTTTCAAAGGAGGAATTTAATTTAATTGACAAAAATAAAATCAACTATAATTGACACCACGATAAACTCTCATCTTTAGAGTAATATAAGACATTAATCATTTCTAGATGTGTCTTTGTTAGAGTTAAAAATCATCAAACTGTATTTAATTGATTTTTGATGCATAAGATCTCATTAAAGGATAATTATAAGCTCACATCAACTAAATTTTACTAGAGACATAAAACTCATAGAAAGAAAAGCTTTAGGTAAGGAGGAATTTAGAAACACATGGTTTATTAAAATAAGAGATAGTGTTTATAAGGGTTATCCGCCTTGAATTGGATACAAGAGCTCTTTAATTTAAGATAGTTAGAGAGTGAAGCCAATCCATACTTGATTACAGACAAGATTTATAGCTTTGATATAACTATCAAAGATAAAGGATATAGAATAAAGATTGACCATTATTTATGCTTTCTATAGTGGTCATTCAAAATTTTACAAAAGCAAATTGTACACATGCACATTGTTATAATAGGGAATCCTAGTTGTCTTTTGTATTAATTTATTGATGGGCTCATTTGATAGAGACATATTCATATAGTAGTATTATGAGTCATCATTACATATGGATATTTTATCATTGTAATCATACGAGTCTTGAAAGTCTAGGAAGTACTCCATATCTAAAACATCACTAGACATGTTTAGTTAGGGAAGAGATTTGTTACAAACAAGCCCAATAGGTCTAATAGACTTAAGTAGTGGCTCATGGAACATAAAGCTGAAGAGATGGTGTATGGACTTTTAGTGAATGCAATTAATGAATCATTTTCAAGTCTAAATCAAGGCCCATTTAAACTCAATTCAATTCGTGGATGCTTTATATGGGTCCCTGCTGACAAACTGAATAAATTAATACAAAGTTGAAAATTCCATGATTTTGGGACAAAAATGGTTAAGACAAGACATGAGACAAAATATGCTACTTAAGATTGTCTTATCTTAACAAAATATAATATAAATAAGACATATTGGATAAGGGTATCTTGTCTCCAACATCATGGGAACTCATGTCCTAAGACCAAAGATTTGACATGTGGAATCCAAGATTCTTCTAAGATTTTCCAAGATTTGCAATATTCTTTAAAAACTCTTCCTATTGGTCTTACGAGTATCTTTGTTAGTCTTTTATGCTTGTAAGCAACTTAAGAAAACCTCTTTTAGGTTAGGAAAACTATATTCGACCAAATTCATGCTTAGCCAATTAAAATGCTTTATTTTCTTCCTTATTCTATTAGGATTATGATAAGCTATTATCTAGGTGGATAACTAAGCCCTATAGTCGAATTACGTACTTAGGGCTAGGGTTTCTATTTCTTTTGTTCTTAATTAGATGTTAGGATTATAAGGCTATATATATAGTCCCATGCGGTCAACATTAATAAATTGATGAATAATTTTTTCTTTGGCAAATTTTGCTTTGTGAGATTGTTCTCTTTCTTGAGTTCTTAAAAGAACTTGATGAAGTTGTTAGGTGGATTCTGAATAACTTTGCAAACCAGTTAATTCTAGGCCTAAATTAACTTAGTTAATTTAGGTTTTATGAATTAATAACCTTTAAATCTTTGTAATTTAGGTTACTAAAAATAAGTTTTATTGAGATATAGTTGTGATTTAAAGTTCTTTAAACTTGATTATTGAAATAATCTTAAACAATTTAATTCCTCATACAAACTTAGGGATTTAATAACCCCCTATGTTTGTATTAGATTTGGTATAAGAGCTTAAGGTTTCAATCATCAAGTAAGAATCCTTTGTTTTTTGCATCTTGCTCTAATCATTTGTTCTTTGTCATAGCATCAATTCGACATCATCTTCTTGTTTTTTTTCCATTCAGTTTTCTTGAAGTTTCTTACATCAAATTTGTTTTTTAAATCTTGTTTAAGTGTAAATTCATCATTAATTCTTATTTCAAAGTAACTTGCATAATAAAAGTCATAAAAAAAAAGTCCAAGTTTATGATTGCATTATTTTCCTCTTCCTATTGGGTTTCTTCTTATTCTTTGCATTCAATTCAATTTTTCTTGCTTTTTTTTTTTTATCATCAAATTAGTTTTCATCATCATTAATCATTATTTTATCATTAAAATCAGTTTAGAATTGCATGCTTTGCAAAATTTCCTTAAATTAAGGAACTTTGCAAATTAGCATGTTTTTCGTGTTTAATTAAGATTCCATCCAATCTTTCATTCCAATTTGTTTTTCCTTCTTGATTACTAATTCTTTGGTGTCTTATTTCAGTTTAACCCAAAAATCACAAAAAGCTTGCATTTGCAGCCATATTTTCCAATTCAATCTAAACATTGTTTTTATTGTTTCATTTTGTTATTTTGTTTTCAAGCTTGTAATTTAGCTTCAAATTAAAAAAAAATAAAGAAAAAAGACATAAAAAAGGGGGATGCCAAAAGAAAAAGAAAAAGAGAAAGAAAGAAAAGATCCTAATTGCAATTAAGTTTGTTTTAAAGGAATTGAATTAGAATTGTTGCAAACTTTAGATTCAGCCTAAGCACCAAATTTCTTATCTACTTTGCTTCAATCAAGCTTTGAAAATTTCAAATTCTTCCTATTTTCTTCAAAATTGTGATTTGATCTTTATTGTGCTAAAACCTTATTTCTCTTCCTTTCCATTTGGTTTTAATTCATATCCTTGGTTATCTAGAGTCATTGTAAGTTTGGATTACTTGTTTTTTAAGTCATTAAGAATTTGTTTGACAATAGTAACTTTCATTTAAAAAAAAAAGAATCAAGAGAGGTAAAAGATAAGAGTGTGTGAGATCATAAAAGGGAAAAAACCTTATTATGTGAAACACAAGAGAAGTGTCATCTTTTGAGTGTAACCACATAAGGGAGTGATTTTTTGAGGATTTATTTTGTCCTTTGTAATCATGATAGATCCTAATGATGATTCAGAATGGAAGCTCTTCATGAAAACCATGTAAGAAAAGATCAAGTAATTGATGGGCAAGGTAGAAAAGATGAAGTCTAGCCAATACACCAATACTTCTAACACCATTAACACAACTTTAAGGAAAGCAAGGTGTGGAAGATGGACTAATGACATTGATCCCATGAAGGATAGTTTCCTACAACAAGACAAGTAAGATTGCAACTTGGGTAGTATTAAGATGAAAATACATGTTTTTCATGGTAAAAATGATCTTAAAGCATATTTAGAATGAGAAAACATGTAGATTTTAATTTTTTAGTATCATAATTATAATGACGATAGGAAAGTAAAACTTAATACCGTAAAATTTATTAATTATGCTCTTGTGTTAATTAAGAATAATTGGGCATAGATATGGGAAAAATCCTATAATAACTTGGCATGAGATGAAAAGAATCATGAGAAAAAGATTTGTTCCTTCATATTGCTATAGAGATTTGCTTAACGATTTGCAAAGACTTGTGCAAGGAAATAAAAGCGTGGAGGAATATTGTCAAGAAATGGAGATTGCATTAATCCTTGCCAGTATTAAGGAGGATGAAGAACAAACCATAGCTATATTTCTTAATAGGCTTAATAGAGAGATAACTAATGTGATAGAGCTACAACAATATGTAGATTTAGAGGATGCTTACCATATGACCCTAAAGGTGGAAAGGAAAATTATAGGTAAAAGTTCTAAACCCAAATTTCCTTCTTTTAATTGGAGTAACAAGATGAAAGAAGTTGAAAAGCCCATTGCAAGGTCCAAAGGCAAATTAAACATGAATCCAAAAAAAGAGGGAAGCCCTAGATTGAGCCCAACAAAGTTAAACCATCTAAGCCTAAAGCCAATCTTATTGAATGTTTTAAATGTAGAGGGTGAGGTGTTGTAGTTAGAAAGTGCCTAACTAAAAAGTCTATGGTAATTGTAAATGGGAATATTAAATGTAAAGATAGTGATAGTGATGTAAAAAGTGATCTCGATATACTTCTAGTCATAGATGCTAGTTATGAGGAAGATCTTTTTGAGATTGATAACAAAGAAATTTTGTTTGCATGGAGATCTTTAATTGCCCAAGCTAAAAAAGTTGATGAGCAAAGGGAAAACATCTTTCAAGTAAGGTGTAGGATCCAAAGCAAGGGATGTTGCATAAGTATTAATGATGGTTTATGTACTGATGTTGCTAATACTTACATGTTTGAAAAATTAAACTTGCTACTCTTAAACATCTTATGCTTTATAACTTGCAATGCTTGAAAGTAATGATGTAAAAGTTACCAATCAAGTTAAATTTTCCTTTTTTACAGGCAAATATTGTGATGAGGTATTATGTAATGTGGTATCAATGCAAGCAAGTCATCTACTATTAAGATGTCCATGGCAATACGATAGAAAAGTTAAGCATGATGGGCTTGCAAATGCATGAGTTTGATTTTCACGGTTAAGATACTGTATTATCTCTTGTATCTCCTTAAAAAGTTTTAAGAGAGAGAATATGTGCATATGAGAGAAAACGAAATAATTGTATAGCAAAAAGAGAGCTGTGAGAAAACCTATGAGGGGTGCGAGCAAAGAGTGGGAAAAAAAAAGCTTATATTAGATACAAAAAAAAAAAAAAGAGGTGTATGCAAAAGGAGAAGGTTTGCAAAAGAAAAGCTTATTGATAGAAGAGAGTGGTGAGATTGAAACAAATTATTTTAAAGATTTGTGCCAATATTTTTATTTAAAAGGATGTATTTCATAATTAACAAAATTTACAATCTATTTATAATGTTTTTATGTCTCTTTTGCAAGATTATGAAGAATGGTTTTCATTAGAGGTTCCTAAGAAAGAGGATAACTTAAATCTTAATTCTTTTGATGGAAGCGTAATAATGAAGAGTGAGGTTGAAAATTTGTGTAAAAGGGAATCTTGTAATTTTAGTTTTGATGTTTCTTCATATTCTTTTTGCTCTAAATGTGATTTTTCTTCTTTTTTTACATTTCTAGGTCTTTTTCTAGTAATAGGCATTTGTTTTCTTCTTTAAATTGCTTTTGCATTTCTTTTTTGTTTAAATCATTTGTAAAATTTTTCTTTTTATTTGAAACGTGATTTTAGTAGGAATAGTTTTTCTTATTCTTTTTAAACATTTTAGTCCTTATTCTTTTGGTGTAAAACATTTGTTGTCTTCCTCTTCTTATTTTGATGTTTACAAATCATTTCTTTATTCTAAGCATTTATTTTCTTCTTCTTTTGGTTTTAAATGTTAGTTAGGTAGAAAATTTATTTTTGATTTCAAGAATTCCTTTGTTTTTAATGTTTCTAGTTATTCTTTAAGTTTTAACTCTTGTCTAAAACCTTGATTTTCTTTATCTAATGTTTTTGTTGAAAAGAAATTCTATGTTTTAGTGTTTTTCCATACTAGATGGCAAACGATTTCTAAGGTATTCTAAGCTTGTTACTTTCATTTTGAATTCTTTTCCTATTTCTTTGGCGTGTGCTAACTACTTTGTTGGCGCTTTCATGCAAGTTGTATTTGATCCGAGTGGAAATACTTACAATTTGAATAGTAAGTTTGCTTTAAATTTATCCTTTATTAGTTCTTATGTATGGTTTTATTTTCTTATAGGCCAAGATTCAAGGATGAATCTTTAAAAGAAGGAAGGAATATTGCAAATAAGGCCAATAGGTCCAATAGACTTAAAAGTGATGCATGGAACATAAAGCCCAAGAGTTAGTGCATTAACTTTTAATGGATGCAATTAATGGATCATTGTCAAGTATAAATTAAGACTCATTTTAACTTAATTCAATTCATGGATACTTTCTATGGGCCCTCACTAATAATCCCAATAAATTGCTGTAAAGTTCAAAATTTCATGATTTAAGGCAAAAAATGGTTAGGACAAAACATGAGACAAAACATGTTAGTTAAGGTTGTCTTGTCTTAATATAACATAAAGTTAATAAAACATGTTGGATAAGGTTTTCTTGCCTCCAAAATCATGAGAACTCATGTCTTACGACCAAAAATGCATAAATTCAGTCTAATCAAGATTTGACATGTGAAATGCAAGATTCTTCCAAGATTTTTTAAGATTTGCAAGATTCTTTAAGAACTCTTCCAATTGGATGAATACAACTTCCTTATGTAATTAGGAGTATTCTTGTTAGTCTTTTATGCTTGTAAGCAACTTAAGAAAACCTTTTAGCTTAGGAAATACTATCTTTGGTCAAATTCATGCTTGGTCAATTACAATACTTTATTTTCTTCCTTATTCTTTTAGGATTATGATGTTTAGCTATTATCTAGGTGGATAACTAAGCCTTAGCTGAATTGCATACTTAGGGTTAAGATTTTTATTTCTTTTGTTCTTAATTAGATGCTAGGGTTGTAAGGCTATATATATATATATATATATATCCCCATTTGGCCAACATTAATGAATTAATGAATACTTTTTTTTCATTGGAAAATTTTGCTTCATGAGATTATTCTATTTCTTGAGTTCTTGAAAGCACTAGGTAAAGTTGTTAGGTGGATTCTTAATAACTTTGCAAACTAGTTAATTCTAGGCTTAAATTAGCTTTAGTTAATTTAGGTTTAGGAATTAACAACCTTTAAATCTTTGTAACTTAGGTAGGTTGCTAGAAATAAGTTTTCTAGAGGTCTAGTTGGGATTTAAAGTTCTTTAAACTTGATTCTTGAAATGATCCTTGACAATTTAACTCCTTATACAAGCTTTAAGGATTCAACAACCCCTATGTTCGTATTAAGATTCATACTACAAATATCAATATGCCAAAAGATTATTATGATAGTCTAATGACAGAAATCCTATGGAGCATCATCTAAGAAAGAATACTAATTTTTAGAATAATTTTATTATGCTCACACATGTACCTTTGAAAGTCTTTGAAAAATTGCTTATATTTTTAAATTGAAAATTGGCTTAGGCCTTAGAGTAGGAGATTTAATATGGTAAAACAAGATCAATAATATATAAGAATAGTTCTTTTTCCTAATGCAATGTTAGGACTATCATGTCTAGATCTTTGGCTAAGAAAATGGATCTATAAATCTAGTTGCTAGAATTATTGGAGAAATGTAACCATATCATGATTGACTCTTTTTTTCAATCTAGAGATGAAATAGGTGAACTTTTAAAGCAATATGCTAGAGAAGATAAAAATACTATGGAAAACAAAAAAAATGCTTCTGACCATTTCCAAAAATTACCATGAGTGGAGAAATCTATAAAAGTATAGACCTTCATTGAGGGATAATTTAGATGGAAGCTGAGAGTACTTAGATAAAAGGGATCATTTTGTCTTATTAGGAAAGATTGATAACAAAATATATATCCGTGGGCCAGTTTGGTGTGCATAGTATGCGTGGTAGGCATTTGGAGTTCCATGAAGATGAATGGGATAACTTTTAAATTATTAATCAGGGAAATAGTTTTGTGATATTGAAAAAAGGTCTAGGATTAGGTTTTTATCCCTTTTGATGTGTTTTACAATGAAAAGTCTCCCTATTCGCATCTTATAAGGATAGTGAAATGGTAACCAATCAAATGAAATTCAAATCTTTTAATGTTACTTTTATAACTAGGATCTCCTTGAAGGTGGAATAATAATAGAGTTCAAGGACTTTAAATTTTCTATTAGTAAAAGCACAAATTCTCTTTTACTTATCTTGTTTCTTTAATGAGGATAACATTCTAATAATGATCATTAGCATTTGTCTAAAGAATTATTTTTTCCTATAAAGGAATCTATAATAGAGGTAGATTTTATGTCTCTTTATTTAAAACCTTTATAGATGTTGTTTATTAATCTATCTAGAATGGATTGTCCTTTTTGAGCATAAGCTATAGGGGATTTGCTTTTTTGGTGAAGTGAGAAATATAATCCCTAAGATAATTGACAATTTCAAGAAATTATTTGATTTGCTTGGAAGAAAGATTCTCATAAGAAAACTTTAATAATTTTATTGTAATGTGAGGACTAGGCTTGTATTACCATCTCGAAAGACCATTAATTCAATTTCCATTTTGGCAATGTGCATCTTAGTAGGCGACAACATGACTCTAAATTTTTCAATCAAGTCAATAAACTATATAAGAAATCATTATTTGTCTATTGGGAAAAACAAAATATCATCAATATAAATCAGAACACTGTGTAGGATAAGCTATCTGATCTTGATCATTGCTTTTCTAAAAGAGAGATGGAGAAATCTTGAGATCAATGACATGAGTATTAATTGATAATGGTGATTGGAGATGCAAAATTCCATTTTATATCGATTAGCTATTTGAATTTCAAATTGCTAAAAATTAGCTTTGAGATCAAAATTTAAGAATAATTTTGCACCTAAGAAATGGGTAAATAGAAAGAAAAGATTTTGGAAAGGAAGAACTTATTATCTTTTCAAAAATGATTTAGAGGTTTATAAAAAATAATCAATCTTTTCTTGCCTTAATTTTCTCAAAACATACATTAACATTGGCATAAAAGGCTTAGAAAATTCAATCAGACTTTATGGGCTCAATAATATTTTGGACCAAAATTTGCAGCATTCTTCTACTATAAAACCAAGGTCTTTAGATGTTATTCCTAGGTGAGTAGCTTTGTTGGGATTAATATTTTCATTTTCTTTAAAAGGAGGATAAATGAAAAATTCTGGGTCCATAAAGGAGATGGGTGTTTAATTAAGAACTTTGTATGGGATTGTGTACAATAATGGGCTTAGAGTTTAGTCTAAAGTTAGGAAACATGGTATACAATTTGGGTTTAGAATGTCTAGGCCATGAAGAAAGAAGACACAATATTAAAATGGTTTGAAAGTTTTTTTTTGTTGTAAGCCTACAGGTAAAATATTTTAATCTTTTAATAGAGAGTAAAGCTAATGATTATGTCTTTACCTAAAAGAGGAGAACTAAGAAGGTGGACGTAAATATGATATCCAATGAAAACTTGAATTGGTATGAAGCTATAATGATTGAATTGGTGTGGAGAATATCACTATTTCATTACTTTAAAATACTCTTCATAAGGTTTCCAATATTCTGGAGGATGTACAACAAAATTAAGGATGGATTTGTGATCTCATATAACTAAGAAAAGAATTGTTTTAGTTTGCTTGAATACATTTTAACAAATATATAAATATAAGCTAGTGGAATGGGATAGGCCAACTCCATTTTGAGATGAAAGAGTAATGTATTAGGTGTATTAGTTAGGTAATAAAGAAGGTGGAAAGTAAAGTAGGAATGTTAATTTGGCATAATAGGTTCGTCAAAGTCTGAAGAGTCTAAACAAAAAGTAGCTTGGTTAGGTTTTAGAGATGATTCATTTTCAGTAGAGAATAATGATTCAATATCAACATCATTAGGATTGACTTTAGTATCTTATTGAATTTGTTGACTCATTTTGGAGGTTGGTTTAGGTTTGCTAAGATAATTTTTTGCAAAATATCTTTTTTTTTCCATAGAGATAACATCGATCAAATTTATTTTCTTTTCCTTAAGCTTCTCTTTCTTAAAAGAATTCATTACTTGGAAGAGTGTTTTTGAGAGTGATGTCTTTTTATCTTAAAGAAAAATTTCTTCTTCTTGAGTGATAATAACAATCTTTTAAAGATCCACATTGACTAAAATGTTAGAGTGGTAGTAAGACATTTTAAGAGTAGGATTTTTTGATGGCTCATCAATTGGTGGATGAGTTATGTATGGTAACAAGGTGCTCTAATGGCTGTAGCATGAATTGATAAATTTTAACAAGATAGATGTCACTGAACTTCTTTTTAAACTAGCTATGGTTATAAGAAGGGCTTTTCGAAGAGAAGTAATAAAGGTATGCTTGAGATTTACATTGTTGTAATGCTAGAGATGGTGAAATTTTTTCGAGATGCATTAAAAATGTAGTTCCAAATCCTTTTTTTTTTTTTTCAAAGAGCAACACTTAATTTATGAATGATTTCTATGTCATCTTAAATTTGATTCATATATTCATAATGAATAAACTTAAGGAATTATGTTGTTGTAGTAGCCTAAACTAGTTTGAGCTTGTTGTATTCATGAAGAAAAAAAATACTAGTCTTGTAACGTGCTTATTACTGTTTTCATGAATTCTTTAAGAATTATTTTTAGTGCTACATTTAGGTCCTTCATTTTGCATCCAATCTAGGCTTGACATATTTGGGACAATCCTTATATTGAAATGAAGGAAGATATCAATATAAACTATGATCCTTCAGTCAAAAAAAATTGTGTTAAATTAGTTGGAATCTCAGTATTCATGGGACTAATGCTTACATCATCTAGAGGTTTTTCTATATAGTAATTAAAGCTAATAAAATTTGAGGGTTTTGCCATAAATTGTGATAGAAAATTATAAAAAAGGTGTCTATGAGTTTGAATTTGAGATTGATAAGGATGAATCTAAGGAATGAGATGAGGAGTTATCAAAGGGAATTAAAGACAAAGCTTATTGTTGTAAGAAGGGTGTGATTACATTTACATCATAAGATTAGGTGGTTCATTAGAAGGTTGTCTACTTCTATTGACTTAGTGGAAGAAGACATTTGTTTGAAAGTTGAGGGATGAGAGGTAGATTTCCAAAGGCAATGGTAATTCTGCCATGATTGGGAATATGCCTATACATGACTTATTATTAAAATTATCTATGGAAAGTCCCATTGTTCAAGTTTAAAAGTAGTAGGTGTGTAAAAGGGTATATATTAGGACATGTATGGGCTAAAAAATGGTGATGATGGAGAAAAGGATCAAAGGAGAAATAAGAGGAGACAACTACCTCTATTTCTTTAGAACATGTTCTATTTAAACAAGTTGATCTTTGATTTTTTAAAATTTGTATTTTTTTTTTATTAAAGTCCAAAGGATATGCCTTTTGATCAATGATTCTCATAAGTTCTTGACGTCACTCTTCAATTTGAATTTAGAGGCAAAACATAAGAAAATGAACATCTTTTATATTTCTTGAGATCTTAGAATTAAGTTGATAAGCTTATGATGAAACTTGATTTACTTTTGTCTTAATCATTTCATAATATGATTTTATGCTTGGGCATTCTCAAAATGCCCATTTGAAACTACTTTAGTAGGATTAATTGTAGCTAGGTATCCTTAAGCATTAACTATAAAAGGATTCTTTATGGAAGACATACTTTTGACTTAAGTAGAAGTATTGGTTTGATCAATAAAAAAAGGAAATTCTTACTCATAAGCATTAGTGAATGGTTAAAACATATAGATTTATGGCAATGGCTAGTAGAACCAAATGGGTAAGAAAGCTTCTTGCAAATCCATTTTAAAGCTGATTGTTAAAAGGGCAATGAAGGTAGAGAAAAGTGCTTAGATTTTTTTAATGTTGCATATTTGACTTATAAAGATGGGGGAGACGGTGGTCCATGGTGAACAACATGGTCATATGTACTAGATGATTCGCCAAGAAGACTAACTAAAGAATCATTATCATTAAAGCTTTGTGAAATTGTTCATTAGAAGAAGATTAGAAGGATCTTTTCTTTTTGGACTTTTAGGTGATGTCGCAAGATCATTTTCTAGGTGACACAAGTAATAATTATCATAGTCATAAATATCAAAATAACAGTAGTTATTTCTTTTGAAGTTATAAATGGGCATGTAATCTATGTGAAAGGAAACAATGAGAACTTCCTACTCTAAATAATAGACATATCATAAATTGAGTAGAGAAGATTGAACAAGTTTGGGAAGATGAATAAGGCATATCAAATGTAATTTCTAGTGAATTATTTTGACTTTCTAAAGAAGATAGGCATAGTAAATTGGATTGACTAGGTGTTCTCATGCATATTTACCTAATTGGTGACCCATTAGTAAGTAATTATTGTCTTGAAATTTGTCTTAAAACATGAATTCATGTTGGAGTATTCTAGGAATTAACAACTATATGAAGGGCATCATTTGAATGATGACTTAGAAATGTTCAAAGCATGATTATAGATGTGATGGATCATTTGATAATGAAAAATAATAATATTAGTAGATGCTATTTAAGGAGCACTAGTGATTTGAACCTAAACTTTGAGGGTCGAAAGGACATATGGATCATCGAAGACACAATTAAAATTTGAACGAAAGGTAAAGAGAACAAATCCACGATTTAATGAGGTTTTTATAGTCCTAATCATGACATATTAGTACCGTAAATATCTAGTATTAAGAAAAATAATCCTTACAAAGACTAGGAGTCCTTTTCTACCATGATAAGACAAAACAAGTCTTATTGCACCAAAGTGCATGTGAGTATATCATTAGGAAGTCAACTGATTATAGAGGAATTTTAAAGAGAAAAATTATATAGGTCTAGTGGCATGATAGTATATTGATCAAAATATGAGAATTAAATATATTCTTTGATAGGTTTAAAAGGCTAACGAATTAAAGTCCTAATGGATCTAGTCCAAATGACTTTATTTTTTTCAAAAGCACCATAAGGGTTGAGAAATAAAACACTAGTGTCCTTTTATATGAGAATGTAAGATGTAGTTGAGCTTGTAAAGGAAGTAGATTTTATTTGAAGAGGTTCACTTGAAGGTTGGTGGAGGTGATAGAGTAATAGTCACAAGAATAATAAAAGTAACTTGAGAATTTGAGGTTTTTAAATTGAAGGAATCTAATTGAGATATAGTATGCCTACTACTTACACTATATATATATATATAT
Source organism: Omphalea diandra (assembly GCA_949677035.1). NCBI lineage: Eukaryota > Viridiplantae > Streptophyta > Magnoliopsida > Malpighiales > Euphorbiaceae > Omphalea > Omphalea diandra. The sequence continues at coordinate 3,151 of CATIWR010165669.1, read as the reverse complement.
ATATTTGAGTTTGACTATATTACTTTTCAAGACATGGTGAATCATTTGTTAAATATCAGTTAAGATATTGAAGTTTTAATCAACGACATTCATCAAAGATTAACATCTTTTAATGTTATTAATTAAATCTAATTTCTAGATAAACTAACAAAGCATTGGTTATATTAAAAGAATTCAAGATGTGGAAGAGTATTATTCTAAAGGATCACTAATTCTCTATTTTTCATATAAAATTATATTATGATTTCCTTAGATTTTTACTTAATGAAATTTCTTTTTTCTTAAAAAAAAATCCATAACAAATTATTAAATGAATCTATACTCATTTAAAATAATTCACTCTCTCTAATAACATGTTCAATCCTATCCAACATAGCCTAACTAGCAATTACTTTTGGAGCCTCAAGTGTGCGATCATCAACTTATGTCCTATGCTTTGTTTCTTATTATGGTAAGACAGTATATCAAAAGCTATATAGATGTATGAATGACAACTGATTGTACCTCATTGTATCTTTGCTAGATATCATGTTTAGTATATGTTTATGTGTAAGATGTTAGTTAAATCATAAGGAATTACACTTATATGTTAAACATATCTTGAACTATCTAAAAAGGTACACCACATTTAGGGCTTTGGTAACTTATAGGATTTAATTTTGATTTAAAAGCATGCTCATATGCTGACTTTATTGGTTGTATAGTAGATAGGAAAAGCACTTCAAGCACATGTCAATCATTAAGACAATCTTTAGTGTCATTAAGTAGCAAAAAGCAAAACTTAGTTGCTTTGTTAATTGCAAAAGCTGAATATGTTGCAATTGGTCTCTATTGTGCACAAATCCCTTAGATGAAGTAATAATTACTTGATTATAAGATAATTGTTAATGTGATAACACCAATGCATTCAATTTGACCAAGAACCCCATACAACATTTTAGAAGTAAACACATAGGTATTAAACATCATTTCATTAGAGAACATGTTAGTAGTGGAGATGTTGTTTTGAAATTTATTGATACTAATCATCAATTGGCATATATATTCACTAAACCTCTTCGTGATGAGATGATGCAATTCATCAAAAGAGAATTAGATATGATTGATGGAAATACAATGTAAGAGCTACACTAGGTTCTTCTTTATCACTTTATTACTTTAATATGTTGCATGATTAATCAATCAAGACTTTTAGTTTTGATAACTAAAGTTTTGTTTGCAAAGAATATTATTTAAAGTGTCCAAGTTCAGTTAAGTTTATGATTTCATCATTAGATTTAATTGACAATGATTCATCTAGAAAATTTTATGGTTTGAAAATTTCCTTTAAAAAATATTTTAAAAATGTTTTTAACTGAGCAGCTCATACAATGCCTACTATGGGATAACCAACAGTCATTAGAAGAAATGATGGATTGCTACAGTGAGCCAGGATGAAATCCACGATCATTACAAAATACTAATGATCATTGAAAGTGATTTCAATGATGGTTGTGAAAGGACTATAGTCGTTAGAAAGCAAAATGGTATTGAACTAACTTAATGACTATGTCCAATGGTCATTGTGGAATTTGTAATGCCTATTGATAGGCCTAACAATTGTGTTCCAGAGGCATTATAAATAGAGTCATTCTACCATTTTTTAAACTTACTTTTAAAATCTCTCTCTCAAGTATTCTTTCACTATTTTCTATCTTTTCTCTTAAGAAATCACCCCAGAAACACCTTAAAACTTCCTTAAATCTCCTTTAGTCTCAAACTCAGACTCCATTGGCCAAATATTATAAGAAACTCATGATGAAGAATTCATTGCCAAACTCAGGGTCAAGTTCCACAAAAAAAACGTTACTCATATTTGAGTTGCCAAGTGAAAAAAGGTTGTTGAACCCTTTTTTGCTCCACCAGCCCCTAAAAGGCTATGGATTGGTACCAATGGCAAAGGAAAAGCCAAGATACAAGGAATAAAACATATTTAAAAATAGACCAAGTAGGGAACATGTGCTCCTAAGGTGTCTCTTAAAACTAAGAAAGAAGCGAAATTGGGCATGAAGATTGCCAAACGCAAAATAAGCGATGAGAAATTCATCAATTGAGATGATTTAGCTAGGTATAAGTTAGCCGATAAGGTTAAAGAACTAATAGAAGTTATTGACTAGAACTTCTTTTCTAGTATTAAAGAACTGGTATATTTTGAGCTTGTAGTAGAATTTTTAGCTACTTTGGGGCTACTAGATGACAATTGTAACAAGATAGAGACTCAATCTTTATCAATTTTGATTATTTAGGAAGCAATATAAGATATACCCTAAGGATTTGGAGAATTACCTTGAGGTGACAATAGAAGGTTATTTAGAACAACCACCTATTTTTAGAATAGGTCTGAATGAATTTTGGGTATCCATCATAGATGTTATCTTTAACTATAACAATAATAACTACAAAGCTTTCAAGATCAAAAGTCATGCTTTGAAGATTGACCATCGTTTCATAGTGTGGAACATAAATGGTAAGGACAATTTAATGGAAATTGTTCGACTTAAGATCTATTCTTTTTGTAGTTCATGGTTAATAAGAATAAAATGGATACGACTTGGATGCTAGCAAAAAGTTTGGAACAACAAATAAACAGGACTAATGCTTTTGTGATGCCTCACTACATCATAAAAATTTCTAAATCATTAATGCTTTTCAAAAAATAAAGAAGTTACAAGACCAAAATATGAATCTCGAACTATTACCTACAAATGAATCAATTAATGTCAAAAATGCTTTTAAGCATGGGTATACTTAAGAGGCAAGATAATGGGCTCATTGTCCTCATTGATGAAGGAGATGTTATAGCTGATAAGGAATATGAAAATACAAATAATGTGGCTAGAACAAGCTTGGGGGCAATAATAAAAATTGGCACAATAAGTCAACTTCCTCTATAACCAAGCTCCTTTTACTCTTCCACATTTAAGGAGAAAGGTTTTGGAACAGTTGGGGGTGAGGAGTTGGAAGAGGAGTGCTGTCCCTAGGCACCAAGAAGGGGGGTTGAATTGGTGAATAAAAATTTTAAAACAGAGATGAAGAGAAGAAGAAAGAACAATGAAGACACAAGGATTTTATAGTGGTTCGGGCAAAACTAACCCTACGTCCACTCCCCAAT